>JAQMCW010155183.1:0-12209 GCA_030068335.1 Chrysichthys cranchii | reverse complement strand
AACCCCGCCTCTCTCTCACCTGAAGTCAGCTGGGATTGGCTCCAGCTTCCCCCCGTGACCCTGAACAGGATTAAGCATCAGTAGATGAGTGAGTGAGTTAACAGCTAAACAAATACACACTTCCCTTCAGCGCTCCTTCAGAAGTGAATTCACAGACACACACTGCACAAGGGACCCCCATGTCCCTCTGCTTCCCCATCCTTTTGCTGATTGGCTGGAATAGTGTCACATGGCTCAGCTTGAGACGCTTTCTGTGTTTCTCTGTGTAAAGACCCCCTGTGTTCGAGCACCGGATTTTTTCCCAGCGCGCACACACAGAACAGAACAGACAGCCAGCGACCCGTGAGGAGATATTCGCTGATTTTGCCAAACAGTGTATTGTATTAGACTCGATGCCTGCACATTTGACTGTCAGAGTATCGGGTCAGACTCAGGCTTTTCCTTTTACGTGCACAAAAAGAGGACGGTCGTGTACGAGGCATAACCCAGAGAATGCCTGTGTTTGTTCATGTTGAAATCGTGTTGATTATATCGTGTCAGAAAAGTGGATCAGTCTAACAATGTGTGCAGACATGTGCCATTCAACCAGAAAGTGCTCCTGCACAGGGGGCGGAGCCAGCGCAATCTTTATTATTTCATACCACAGCGCTGGTGGATTCTGGGTTCTGATTGGTCAGAAGCCTTTGATTAGTTTGATATTCCCAACAGCTCATTCACAGGGACATGCACAGCGGATTAAAAAAAAGAAAAAAACAACGTGGGTAAGGGTTGATATGGTGAAGTTTTCTGTGAGGAGATGTTAATTTAACATTTAGGGAAGGAGTCTCCAGTGTCAGCACTCCGTAGCAGTTAGAATATTTCCCACGTCCATCATCTTCATCAGCTAATCATGTAAAACGTACCAAGATAGCCGAATGTTAAACTCCTGACGGGTACTGAGAAGAAAATAATGGATCTGCAGACCACACTTACTCAGGCCAAGGGTTCTTTATGGGTTCTTCAGAATTTATCATGAAGGGTTTTGTCTCCCAGAATGGTTCTGCTTGGAACTCTTTGTGATACTGGATCTAGGGTTCGACAATGGAAACCTCATGTGACAACTTTTTAAGCTTTAATTTTATAACACGCACCACTCCCACTAATATAAGTGGGATTCCTAGAACTGGAAGTTCAAATGGATTTTCATTAGTCGTCCATTAGAGAAATTGAGTCTCTCTCACACACACGCACACACACACACACACGCACACACGCACGCACGCACACACACACACACACACGCACACGCACGGCATTTTATTTCAGAGAAATCATTTAAAACATTGCAGATAAATAAATAAATAAAGGTATTATTGAAGCTGGTATCTACTGCAGTTCCAAGTTTCTGAGATTGGAATAAATTGCAATAAAAATGTTTATAAATAAAAATGTCATCTTTTTAAACGTCGAGCGCTCACTTCAGTTCAAGGAGTGAGGTGAAAGGTGGAGCACTGATTAGATTAAGGGTGACCTTAATCTGGCCTGGCACACACACGCACGCACACACACGCACGCACACACACGTACACACACACACACACACACACACACACTAGCATCTAAAGCATTTCCTAGGTTGAACATGTGGTGCTTTGAGATTATTACAGAATCCGTTTATGCTCTGTTTGCGCGCGCCTGTGTGTGTGTGTGTGTGTGTGTGCATTTGACCTTCTCCAAATGATAAAGTAATAAAAATGCAAAAAGTGTTGTGTAATGATGATGCTGATGATGATGTTAATGTGTTCTGCCAGGAGAAGCTCTGATTGGCTGAAACAGTTTACTGCTCTCGAAGGCCCCGCCCATTAATGAAAACAGTCTTCATCTTGTGCTGAAAGTGGAAGAGGAAAAAGCCGAACATACACTGCTGCATGTTTTATTAAAGTGTTTGTAAGAGAACTTCCAGAGCTCGTAAGAAGAACAGAGAGGATGTGATTTGTGGATGTGGATTAGCCGCACGCGCGCACACACACACACACACACACACACACACACACACACACACACACACACACACACACACACTTGCGCTTACTGAACACGCAGCTCGCTACTATTACAGGAATGTTAAACCCTTAACAAGATGAATATTCATGAACTGGGTTGGAAGAATTTCAATACGCCAAAATAAACTTAAGATTTTTCATTTTGAACATTTAATTGAATCGCAGGAGCTCTGAATACAAACTGAGACACACGCGTAATCCTAAAATGGCTTCCTCTGTGCCGTATGGTGCGCTACGACGTGTGTGGGATAGTTTAATGCTATAAATATATACAGTGGTAGCTCTGGGCATGACCGTAATACATTCCAAAACTCTGATCGTGACCCGAACCTAATTTCCCCTTCGGATTGTATGTAGATACGATTTGTCCGTTCCAGACCTTACGGCCTGTGTGGAAATATTGTTGTTTTTTGTTTTTTTTTAAAAATATTTTTAAGCACAAAAATAGTTAATTATTCCATAGAATGCACCACAGTGTAATGGTAAACTAAATGTAAAAACCTTGAGCAACCGAGAAAACTAACATTGCACGAGTCCGTATTAGACCTGTACACACCGTTCGCTGGGAACATTTTTTAATGAGATTTAAGGACAGAAAAAAAAATCAAAGTTTGAACAATCCTTAATTTTACAAAAACTTCCTGTAAACAAGCAAGATGCAAAATTTTGGTGAATTATTTGGTCGGGAATCGATTTGTGCGTGTTCGGAGGCGTTCGTGACCAGAGATTCCCCTGTATCCAGGTCTACCCCTGGCGTGGGCGTGGCCTAAACCAGAAGGTTTGGGGTTTTGTTGTTGTTGTAGACGTGTGAGCCGTGTGAGCGCGGGATGTGACTTGTGGCTCTGACAGTTCCTTGACTTCAGCGTCTTCGCTCCAGTTTTCTCTGTAATATTTTCTAACAAATTCAGTTGGTTCTGTTTGACAGAGTGTGTGAGTTTAGAGCCCAGTCACCGCCCTGTGCGTATTTGGGTCCATCCTGAGCGTAAAGCCGTTACCTTATACTCAGCGTAGGGAGCAGGAAGTCACTTGGTAACTCTCTGGAGTGATGGTTACCATAGAAACAGGATGTATGCATCGTACCTGAAAAAAAGCCCTGAGGAAATGAGGCGTGTTTTGTGTGTGTGATCTCTGAGGCGACTCTGAGCACTGCTCACTGTGGAGGAACGTGTCGGCGCTCGAGTGCTCGCTGGAGCTTCTGTTCCTTCAGATCTCTTCTCAGAGTGCTTCTTCTGTGAAGGTCTTCTTCTGGGAGCTTCTCCGATTGATGCGCAGGAGAACAGCTCGTTTAGGCCACGTCGTGGATCGCGTCCCTTGTCAAGACGTTTCATTAAGGGCCGCACACGTGCATGCTTATTCATTACACGTGCACGTTTATTCATTATCTGCGTTTTTAACACAAGTTTTACAATCGCTCTCTCTCACTCTCTCTCTCTCACTCTCTCTCTCTCTCTCTCTCGCTCACTCACGCGCTGTCTCTCTCTCTCACGCGCTCTCTTTCGCTCTCTCTCTCTCGCTGTCTCGCTCTCTCTCTCTCTCTCTCACGCTCTCTCTCTCTCTCTCTCACGCTCTCTCACTCGCTCTCTCTCTCTCTCTCTCTCTGTCTTTTTCTCACCATCATTTCCTCTTTCTCTTTCTTTCTTGTTTTACATTCTTTGTCCTTTTCCCAACTTTCTTTTTCTTTCTTTCTTTCTTTCTTTCTTTCTTTCTTTCTTTCTTCCTTCCTCAAATCTTTTTACCATCTTTCAGTATCTTTTATTTATCATTTTGTCTCTCTTTTTCTTTCTCACTTGTTTCTCTCTTTCTTTTCCCTCTCGTGTAATCCCCTTCTCTTTTCCTGCTCTCTATTTGTGTTTTTTATCATTTGTCCATCATTCCTTTTCCCGCTGTACTTTTCTCGTATCCATCATTTCCCCTTTCCGCCCAAGTCTCTATCTGTCCTTTCTCTTTTTCTTGCTATTTTATCATTTGTTCTCATTTTCCATCTCTTTCATCTTTCTCTGAGTTTCACCTCTCCTCCATTGGTTTTAATCTTTTTCCTCTTATTGTTTGTGTTTTTATTGTCACTCTCTAGCTCTCTATCCTTTTTCCATTTTTTAATCTGTCTCTTCCTTTCCTTTCCTATCTGTTTTCTTTCTGTTCATTTCATTCCTCATTTTTCCCTGTCCCTCTCACGTTCTCCGTCTCATATAGCTGTGCTAAATCCACACACTCGTCCTCCAGCTCTCCCTCTCTCCTCTGTGATTAATAACACGCTGCAGGTCTCTCTCTCGCTCTGTGTGTGTGTGTGTGTGTGTGTGTGTGTGTGTGTGTGTGTGTGTGTGACCTGCATGCTGAGATAGCTCTTATTTACTTATTTATTGCAGAAACACAGGAGATTTCTTAGACAGAACAAAGGGACAGAGTGAGATTAAAATGCGAGTAATTCAGGCCAGTGACTATCAGGGGATTTTTCTGAAGTGTGTTTGCGTGTGTGTTTGCGTGTGTGTTTGCGTGTGTGTTTGCGCGTGTTTTTGCGTGTGTGTTTGTGCGTGTGTGTTTGCGTGTGTGCTTGAAAATTGCCGCTTTGAGCAACACGTAGTCCTCTGAGTACAGATAAAAGAAAGATTTCATCTTCTTATTTACTCAACAGAAAATAACAGCGGGTTTTTCCCATAAATGTAAATAACTGACTCAACATGGAAGACTGAGAGGCCACGCCCCCTCCACTGTGGCTGATATACAGACCATGCCCCCTCCACTGTGACTGATATACAGGTCACGCCCCCTCCACTGTGACTGATATACAGGCCACGTCCCCTCCACTGGTTCTGATATACAGGCCACGCCTCCTCATTGTGACTGATATACAGACCACGCCCCATAATAGTGACTGATATGCAGGCCACGCCCCATTCACAGTGAATAATATACAAGCCACACCTTCTTCACTGTGACTAATTTATAGGCCACGTCTCCGACACTGTGACTGATGTACAGGCCACGCCTTCTCTTTGTGACTGATGTACAGGCCACGCCTTCTCTTTGTGACTGATGTACAGGCCACGCCTCCTCATTGTGACTGATGTACAAACCACGCCTCCTCATTGTGACTGATGTACAGGCCACACCTCCGTTTCTTTGACTAATATATAGGCCACGTCTCTGGCACTGTGACTGATGTACAGGCCACACCTCCTTCACTGTGATTGATGTGCAGGCCACGCCTCTGTCACTGTGACTGATGTACAGGCCACGCCCTCTTCTCTGTGAAAAATAAACAGGCCACGCCTCCTCCATTCTCTTCCTAATCCATTTAATGCCCACTTTCTCTTTCTCTCTGCGTCTTTCTTTTTCTTTCACTTTATTTCTTCCTTCTGTACATTTTTACATTCTTTCTCTCTTTGTTCTTCTTTCTTTTTTACTTTCCCCATCTTTCCCCCTCCCCCGACTCTCTCCCTCATTTTTTCCTTTTGTCATTTTGCGTCTTTGCTTCTATTGTTTCTCTGTCTGTGGAATTTTATTTCTGTCCCTTTCTGTTCCTCTCTTTTTCCAGCTCGCTGTTCTCTTTCTATTTTTGTCCTTCGTCCCTTTTTTGTCCTTGCTCTGTCTCATTCTTCTTTCGCTTTTTCGCTATATTATTACAGTATCAATCTCTTTCCCTTTCATTGCTCTGTTTTATTCCACTTTTGTTAATGTCCCTGTCGGTGAAAGAGCAAAACTTCTCTCCTTTATCAAAAGATAATCTTTTAGTTAGCATGCTAATAGTAGCCGCTTCGCTTGTTAGCATTGGCTGTTTTGTGTTCACCTGATGACGACCTGATGGTACTCATGTATATGAGACAGTATAGGCTGTCTTCTTCTTCTTCTTCTTCTTGTACTGCTGACTAACTATTTGTGCACTGAAAGTTTTCCCTCTGTGATCATTCGTTAGTGTTGTTGTTAGTCTGCAGTCTGTGGACGGCATTCATGAAGTAATCTGTGACCAAATCTTTGACTGTACTGTTTTTGGATGTGTTAAGGTTGGACAAAGTTGAACTAACATTTTAGAGTTTATTTATCTCTACTGACCTAATTATTATTATTTTTGTTTAAAATGTTTACCAAAAAAAATCCTACATGTCGCAGTTTTAAACGTTTAAAAGCGATTGCTTTGCCTTTAAACTCATAAAAATTATGTAAAGTCAAATAGTGTACTAACTGTGAAATATGTTCTGACAGCCCGAGTCGATACCACAACATTGAAGAATTACAATTTGTAAAATCATCCATGTTTTATGATGATGATGATGATGATGATGATGATGATGATGGAGTCAGTTCGAGTCTTAAACTAAGGGAATGTGGGCCGGGTGTTAAACGCCACCAGTTCTGAGTCCCTGTGATCATCAGGGCTGTGATGGAGAGCTTTAACTTGCTTTGATCTGTGTCATGGACCACACACACACACACACACACACACACACACACACACACACACACACACACGTTGTTCATTCCCCACTGGGTGCAGTTCAGGTCGAGATCTTTCTGCTCTGCAGCTCCAACCGAATGATGCATAACTCCATTATTTGGCAAACTGGGTCATGGTAAATTTATCATTGGCTCTCTCGCTTTCTTACACACACACACACACACACACACACACACACACACACACACACACACACACACACACACACACAGCTATACACATCTGGGTCATTGAGAGATAGATTATAGGGACATAATGTTCATGTTTTAAGTATCGTTTGTAATGTTAATGTTCTAAATGTAAACGTGATAAGAACGATACAATAATGATTTTCATTCTGTTTAGATTAAAAAATGGTAAATATGGAGTGAGGAAGAAAAAAAATGGCACATAAAATCATTGCACAAACCAAATTCTCAAGATGATGCTACCACCACCGTGCTTCACAGGGGGCTGGAGCGCTCAGGATTATGAACTGTGTGTGTTCTTTTTTTATTATTATTTTTTTAATGACAAATATAACACTTTGTGCTAGTTCTAGTCTGTTCTCATCAGACCAGGGGAAAAGTTTCCAACATGCTTCCTAGCAGCCTTTTTCATCCGGTGATGCTGTACCTAAAAGAGAATATCCATAATAAACACTAATGTTTTTACAAATAGTGTGTAGTTCAGCATTCCAGACTCACGCATGGCAGGCATGTAGCATGATGCTAATTTACACTGGTACGCTGCGTTATCCTTCCAGCAAATATCAGATGCTAATCATGCACTATCATTGGATTGCCTCGTTTTGATTGAACTCTTCTAGACAAGAAACTGTCATAAACCTGCACAAATCAAGCTCCAGGATCTCGCATTAATCTGAGCTTCACATCACGTGTTAGATCCCCCCCCCTCATCTGCAGTGTGTGAAGCGTTATGATTAATAAAGCGGCGGGTGTTAATGGCCCCCCGGACACCGTATGATGAACGATCTCCTCTGTTCCCTTCTCTGAATATGGAGGAAAAGCCATAAAATTTGATGACAGCATTCCTATAACATCAGGTCACACGTCAGGGGGAATACAAGGAAATATACGACGTGCACTCCGTAGGTTCTGTAAAAGCACGACGGCTGTAAATCCGAACAAAAATGATGAACTCTGATGGAAAATTCAGAAGTACAGCACTCGTTATGATCCGTTTACAGTTTATTAGATTCCCATCAGATGATTAGACCCACACTGTCAGGTGTTGTTAGATGTTGGATGTGAAATAACGGGTCGGATGATCATCCTACTATGAATTTATCCTTTCCTTTCACCAGTTTACTCTTTAGTCTATTTAGTTATTCTGTCCAGTTTAGTCATTTAGATTAGAATGTGTGGTTTTCCAAACACATGATTAGCTAATTAAATAATTTCCCCCCCAAATTTAATTAAAGTCTTCTTTGGCTCCTTCTCTCAAGACTCAATGAGTTGGTTTCCAGTCAGATTAAAAAATGTTTTAAGTTTTTTAAATTGCCAAAAAAGACTTTGAGCACTTTCTTTTAACCATTCATGTTTCTGTTAATCGCTACGATTAGGCTAAAGTAAGATTTTCATCAATTAAAAAAAACAAACAAACTGAGATTAAACTGAGTAATCTAAGATGCAAGGTAAAAATAACCACCTTGAAATTATACTAATTAAAAAGAAAAACAAACCATTTGCTAGCTTTGTTAAGCTGTAATGTGTTTAATAACTTTTCCAGGGCTTTCGTACATATTTTATGCTCTTCTGTTGAAAACTCTTCCTCATCTGCTTCTATTCTCTGAAGTGAATGGAAATGTTAAACCACTTTCCTGTCATTATAGTGTTTTTGCTAAAGTGAGACCTTTCAGGCTGCACATGACACACACACACACACACACACACACACACACACACACACACACACACACACACACACACACACACACACACAGAGGAGGTGACACATCACAAATACTCTCCTCTCATGTTTCTTCCAAGATCCGGGGAAGTCTGAAAATTCTGAGAATTCAACGTTCTGTTCAGAATGGCTGAAGCTGAAGTCGGAACGATTAGCTTTATTAGCTTTATTAGCTTTATTATCGGATCAAAGTATTCAAATAGCCTCTCCAAGGACAAGAAAACATCCAGAGAACTTGTCGAAAGGAAATGTGAATGGTTTTATTGGTTTCCATTAAAGTCTGAGATTTAAAAACTGAGTTTATGCTAGTTACATGAAACCGATATTATGCTAGGTTTTTCTAGCTAAGATAAATTAAGTCTTTATAAACCAAAGAAAAAGTGATATTCTGCAGTCAGTGATAAACTTGACACTGTGCCTGTTTCTATAAACTGCTATGCTAGTTAAATTAAAAAGCATGACCAGTGTACAGCTATTTGGATTATGCTAGTTTTGGAAAACCGATATCATGCTAGTTTTGACAAAATTATATTTATGTTAGCGTCCATAAACCGAAATCATGCTAGTTTCCACAAACTGAGTTTAACATATATAAATATCTATATAAACGGTGTTAGCACTCGCATTCAACTGGATTCCGTTGAAGCAGTGCATTCGCTGTGTTGTGGCACGCGGTTATGCTAGAACACATAAAAACAGATTAACAGATTTCTTTTTTTTTTTTTTTTTTTGTGCAAACATCCCCAAGTGCCATTTTTGCCATTTTCAGTAAGTGAGATGATGCTAATTAAACATTTTGCTAGGCTTCTTGCTCATTTTGTCTTAGTGATATTCCACTTGTTCTGGTTTTGGCGAGGTAGGATTGCTATTATTGTTTTATTATTTATTTATTTTAAATGGTAACAACATGACATGAAATGGAAAACATGGTTTTAAGGCCTGGGTTATGATTATTATCCTATCATTCTAGAATTTTTTGTTGGCTAAATGAGCACAGAGGAGGAATGCCTGCTGAAACGGGAAGAGATTAAACACAGATCAATAAACTGGAGCGATTATTGGCTTCAAGGTCGAGCGATGAGCTACGGAGAGGGCTGACGAAACACAAAGAGCAGAGAGAGCGGCGTCAGATCCACTGAGAACTAATCCGTTACACACGCCGCTTCATTAAAGGGTCATTACACCTTAATGACACTGACGATTCAACCTGAGTAATATGAGACCCACACACCTGGGGGAGGTGAGATACCACAGAGCGTGTGTGTTTATGTGTGTGTGTGTGTGTGTGTAAGTAGGGAAGGGGAGGGGGGTAATTGTGGTAGCAGGGGGAACAGCATTAAATGAACAGCATGACTCCAAAGACCTCTAGTGATGGGACTTGTATGGCTCTTTTCTATCACTCGAATCATTTGAATTCATCAGAGTCGACTCCCAAATGACTCCCTTGCCATTTTTGGCCAAAGTCACTTGATGATCTGTTACTTAAAATGTCCAGTAAAATCTTAATCTAACATTATACATGCAATATGTTTGGTCTTAAAATCTAAATCTCGCCATTCTTGCAAAAACTCTTAGTCGTTGTTCTGCTCCAAACAAATCATGATTATGATTCATTCAATTCATTTCGTTTATGACTGCACTGTAGGAGTCACTTGATTACATTTTATATCCTGAGTAAATTAAAACGATACCACTTTCACTGCTGAACACCGAACATATAAATCTTTCAGCAGAAAAGGTGTAAGCATCTAGTACACGGTTCTTCAGATGTGCAAGTCGACTCTTTTAATAACGTTTAGCTCATTTAATAACGTCCCACTTTATTGCGCTGCTACACAATGCTTAATAAATGTAAATTAATTTCAGTGACTTTGGCCGTCAGGCTCTGTGATATTACCCTGATGAGACAGACCTGGCAAGACTTTGGTGGCAAAATGATTCGACTCTGAAGTGAATCAAACATAATGTGAAGCTTAATGTTCAGCTAAAAGATTCGACTTAAGAAGTCGAATCAGAGTGTTGACTCATTCTCCAAAGGGCACGTCAGCAAATTAAAACATGCTGTGTTCACTACAACGTGTTCATGACTGAGTTATGTATTTGATAACAGCCTTAAGAAGGCACTCAGGAGAGAAAAAAAATCTTATATGATAAAATATTATGTCACCAAAATAACGTGATTGTAATCAAAAAGGTTAACCAACTAGTAGAGAGCATGACGTCCTTTGTCAACATCTTGTCTTTACTGGTGGACCAGCTCAGCCAAGTGTACGTTTAAGATATTTGCGTGATATTTGCATGACCGTAACACACCTGTGTCATAAACACACACTTTTTTTTATTTTTTTTATAGATTTATAGAAATGGTTGAACGTGGATCTATATGTACAGACACTGTTTGATAATCTCATGTAATCGGACCTCAAGTTTCAGGACTTCACCTGGGAGAGAGGGAAAATCCCAAAGTGCTGATGCAGCCATTTTAAACAGCTACACACACACACACACACACACACACACACACACACACACACACCACTAAGTTCACGCCACTTTGCACAGCAACATCTGGTTCGCACTAAACTGCAGCTCAGCCATTTTTTCCTGCTGCTTTTCTATGTTGATCTAAAGACTCTGATCTGCTTAAAATTCCACTTTAAATCCTAACCATGAGCCTGACGTGCCGAAGAAACATGAGCGTGATGTCGTCTCTCAGAGACACGTCAGCGTTTGTGCAGGTTGATTATTGCTGAGTAGTGAGTGAACAAGGCCGAGCGAAGCTGAGCGATGCTCCATTAGCTCCTGAGAATTGTCTGAGGATGCAAGATCAATAATAAGAAAACAAAGTGATTCGTGGCGCTTTCACGTCTTCTGTCTATTTAAACACATCCCTGGTGTGGTCTCCCCCTCGGTGTGGATCTCTAGGAAGGTGACAACACGGCGATCACGCTCAGGTCCGGCATCCGAGCGAGGTGTTCCTGTTATGCCTGCGATTTGAACTCTACGTCTGTGAGAAAGTGAACTGATTCTGAATCGACTCACTAGAGGAAGTGAATCAAACGTTTTGAGCTTTCAGTTGACAGAAAAGAAGGAAAGAAAGAAAGAAAAATGATTCGTATGCAAATCAAATCTCAGTGAACGCTGAAAAGACTTGACTCAAGGAGTCAAATGAGAGAGTCGACTCATTTACACAACTCGTGGAAAGTGGGTTGTGCTGTTCACTCAGACATTTTGTTCATAATTATATAAAACTAGGAAACACTGCAGTGAGTTCAAGTGTGTGTGTGTGTGTGTGTGTGTGTGTGTGTGTGTGTGTGTGTGTGTGTGTGTTATATAACAGATTTCTTCCCTTTATTTCTGCCCAATCAAATGTGAATTTAATGAACACACTCGTCTCACAATGTTACACACATTTCATTAAAAAACGCTCATTTTTTTTTTAAAGAGCCTGTTTGGGCATGAATTATTTATTTCCCTATAATTGTGCCTGCTGATCTGCTGTCCAGCTAAATTCCCCAGCATGTATTATTCAGCTTTGTGTGTGTGTGTGTGTGTGTGTGTGTGTGTGTGTGTGTGTGTGTGAGTGAGTGTCTGAAACAGCATCCTGCACTAAGTGGCTAGAGCTCAGTCTCTGACTCTGCGCTTCCTTTTGAGATGTGTGTGTTGACGTGTGTGACTGTGTCATGTTCGCAATCTGCAGTGTAAAGTATGACTGGATGCACACACAAACACACACACACACACACACACACACACACACACACACACAGAGAACGAGATGACACATACACAAATGATCAGACATG
>JAQMCW010155176.1:0-12209 GCA_030068335.1 Chrysichthys cranchii | reverse complement strand
ACAAGGAGATACGCACAATATAGTTGGGAGAAAATGTGATGTCCTTATATGAGGACAGTGGGGTCTTAGGAGGTTAATAGTCATGACTTCACCCTTTTTTTTTATGTTGAGTGTGTGTCCATATGTGGTTTAGGCATTTAGAAACATACACATACGGGAAACTCATTTTCCAAGCACAGCTCTCAGTTACACTTAAGATTTAACGTAAACGTTAATAAATTCTGGCCGAAACATGAAAGAGAAAGCGCCCCGGGACAGCTTTGCCATACTGGAAAATATTCCAAGCCTACAATACCACCTTTTCTAGTAAGTGAGCTCCTCGTAGAAGTATTACGGCATTATAAGTATACCACCTGCTTTCTATCAGACTGTCTGGATGATGCTTGGAACAAAAATAAGCTTATACTAAAACACACACACACATACACAGTAATGGCTAATGGGTCAGGTGACTTTTGGCAGGAAAATGGAGTTGCTACTCTTCCAAGCATGCTGAAGTGATAACTCATCATGGTAGCTAATTAATACCCAGTGACATTGGGGATAATGAGATTACTTCCTATTCAAATGGGTTTAAACATTGTTTGGGTGAGAGATGTGATTGACAGCAAGGAACCAATGGTTCAGATCTGGCACAACAGATCGAGAACAGAAACTTGGAAACACAAAGCACAAGCACATCAATGTCAACAAAACAAAACAAAACAAAACAAAACAAAAAAAAAAAACAGGGAGACATTAGGAGACAAGATTAACGAGGATGTGTATAAATATATAAATAATTTTGCTTCAAATGAGACAAATGGCTTAAGTAAGCTGGAACTATAGAGGAATAATAGTTCGTCCGTCACCCCCAAAACACACACACACACACACACACACACACACACACACACACACACACACAAAACACTGGCTAAACAAGAAAGCCTCATACTTCAGGGAGGATTAATTGCCCCGTGGTGTGTTAAAGCCAAGCTTTAGTGCTCCGTGACTTACTAGCTCATGCTCCTGCTTTAATTACTGTGTTGCTAAATATAACCTGCTCCAGTACTACACACAGCCAGACTAATCTCATCACAGGTGCCACGGTGACTTATTGTCTAGAACAGCGTGGTTACTTCACATAACTTAAGCAAAGTAAAGGTATTTGTTACTTTTTCATTTTCTAAAAAGAGAAAAGAAACTATATTATATATACACTATAGCAGAAGAAGCAAGATAGCAGGTTCTGTGTCAGAAAGTTAGTTATGGGTGTTTATTATAAAAGATAATTATCGTCCATGGTTGGGGTGGGGGGGGCGGTAGGAGATGACAGTGAACATGATTATTTCATCTGGAATGAGACACAGCACATTTATTTCCATTGGTAGGACTAGATAACAGGACAAATATTCATACATGCCAGAACTGCAATTAAGGGAATGATTATGTTTTATACGCTTAGAAAGAAAAATGAGTTCCCTAAGGGTTCTTTGGACGGTCGACAGTTCTACTTTTTCTAAAAGGGTTTTATTTGGATCCTAGTTTATGAGACTTGGTTGTACAGCTTTATAAAAGAAAAAAAAAAGAAAAGAAAAAAAAAAAAAAGGACAAAGTAAAAAGTAAAATATAAAGTTCTAGAAGAAATATGTTTGTTTTCATATCGTCAGGTGGTACGTGAAAGATTTCAAAGTTTTCCATGAAGGAGAAACAAAACAAAGAGGCTCTAGGGTCTTCGATGGAACATAGAGGTCTTCTCTGATGCCGGGATTAAACTACACCAGAGGTGTCCAATCTTACCCAGAAAGGGCCGCTGTGGGTGCAGGTTTTTGTTCCAACCAAGCAGAAGCCAAATCTGAGTCTACTGTAAGCCAAGCTCAGCTGATTAAACTAGTGGAATCAGGTTTGGCCCATGCTTGGCTGGAAAGAAAACCTGCACCCACGACGGCCCTTTGCGGATAAGATTAGACACCCCTGGACTACACAAATTCCAGCCCGGTTTTAACATGGATGACAAATTTCCAGCATGGAATACAAATATAAACATCAGGAATGACTTAATGCCTCATAATCGAAGAACGCTGATGTGGCACCTGGGAAGTCCCAAGACACCCAGAGAGAAATCTACCTTATGTGAATATCTTGAATTTTCTCTTCTAGATAACTCTAACACATACAATGTGTTCCCTGACGTTCCCCCAGTAGCCATGAATGAAAATTTCTTGACCCTCCTCATAGACGAAATGTAAGGACGTGAACGATGCTCGGTTGCCTGGGTTGGAACCCATAGTGACGCCAGCCTTCTGACCAAGACACGGCAAACAGTCATGGCACTAATCTGTCACATCAACCATCGTGAAAGCCAAAAATATAAAAAAGTGTCGTTTGATTCCGACATAACTGTCGGATGGATTGTGCGATTCCCTTTAAACATAAAAGAATCAAAACGGCGAGGTAATGTAGTACATCCTGTGGTCGGTTTCCTGCAGACGTTGAAAACAGGGATCCTCGGGGGTCCTTAACAGTTCTAGGTTTCGAAAATGGTTCTCAGAGGGAAGAGTTTAGCTGCAGGGATATCCAAGGGTTTTCTCTGAAGAGGAGAAAGAGAAAAAAAAAAAAAAAAAACACACTCTCCCCTCCACAAGAGTGTGGTTTTTGGGTGGGTTTTTTTTTTGTTGTTGTTTTTTTGGATACTGGAGAATTTTTAGCCCCAGTGACACCTGGAAGCTTTCAGAAAAGCGAACATATAGGAGGAAATGACATGTTAGTGAGTTGGAGAATGGTAAAGAAGGCTTACTGAGACGCAGTCGGATCCCAAGCCAGCTTCTCGGAGGGGATTTGTGATGAAGAGCTGCGTTCATAGTCCACTTACTGGGAACCATCCTCTGGCGGGGTGTCACATTTAGTCCTAGTTGTTTAGTGAAGCAACTGGTGGGAGGGAAAAGGCCAGGGCAGGTCAACAAAGTGGGAATCAAGTGTAAAAAAAATAAAAAAATAAAAAAAAATAAAAAAAAAAAAAAAGGAGAGAGAGAGTGAATAAATCAGTCTTCCCAAAATATAAACTGACTTCACCTCAGAATGAAGAAATTGTGCACCAGTTTAGGGGCATTTTAAAGCTCCTGAGGTGACCTGCCTGGCTGATGCTAACTCTGCTAGGAGCTGTGAGCAATTCTGTTCAAACACTGCTGGACCAGGAATAATAATAATAATAATAATAATAATAATAATAATAATAATAATAATAATAATAAATTTGTATTCACTTTATTATTAAATACTATTAAACATGTCTTTCGTTTTGTCCAAACATTTTCCGGTCGGCGTTACTTAATAACATCCAGTGCTCGTGTAGGTCTGCTCCTGAAGTAGCCTCCTGGCTGCCACAGAAACATCTCTGTTTTCCCTGCTACAACAGGAACATTTTCAGTGCTGTTCGTGCATTAAAACACGAGTCCATTCGTGTATCTAAAATGAGCAGGTACTACACACTTTCCAAGACTGAGTAGTGTGTGTGTGTATTGTAAACCCAAACCCACACTACTAACCTGTTGCGCTGACTTTGAACGCAAGTCGACTAGTGTTTCCATACCGAGCAGCTCCGTGTGCACCTCCTTCACTCTCTTCACTCCAACAGAAAGTGTGTGTGTGTGTGTGTGTTAGGTCGCCTTTACTTGATTTTCGCGTGATTGTTTTGTAGAACTAACCAAGAACGTCTTTTTCTGACTATCAGTGTCGCCTAACTGCTTTGCTTCGGGTCACCCAGTCGCCTTTAATCCTCCCCCCTTCCACACTCATTCATTCATTCATTCATTCATATGCAGCAGCAGCAACTCCTTTTCTCCTCCTTGTGGCATGAGTGCAATGCCACATTTAACCGCTAGTGGGCGCCTAAAGTTGTTCTCTATTTAACCCGTTTACAAACTTCGATGGTTCAGTACAGTATTACTATCAGAGGATGAGCATTCACCTTTTTCCTTTTCTTTTTTTCCCCCCGTGTGTGTCAGTGTTAGCTCAGGTGTCATTTCATTCTCACAACACGGCGGTGTAAGGTTAATACCTGATGAGGTGTTTATAATAAACACGGCGGGGCTTGCTGTTATAGGGAATTATTCATGGACTATTTAAATACTCGATTCTGATTGGTCAGTTATGACATTCCACGGCTTGCTGGGTATAACAGAGCGTTGCTACGGATCGCCTCATTACCGGAAGCAGTAACATCATAACGGATTATTTTTATGAACACAGTTTGTAAGTTCTGATCATATACTCTGTAGGAACATGTCCGATCATATCAATCCGCTGAAAGAAGTCGCATAAATTTTGTTGCTTTAATAATCAAATTAACAATATCTGCTCGTGCGCGACACCCGGTGGCACAAAACGTTACTACATCAGAGTAGCCGATGCAGTAAAAGCGTTTTTTGTTTTGTTTTTTAATAAATAACCATTTGAAAGCAATATTTTGTGTTCAAATTGTTGATTTCTTTATTAAGTACCGAGCCAGCTATTACCCTGCAATTTACCCTGATGGACACATTATACTTTTTTTTTTTTTTTTTTTTTTTTTTTAGACTTATATAGACATCAGACATCAGGGTAGCTGTAAGTCATCTCAGTGGCAGTGTGGTGGTGCCCCATCCTGCTTTAAAAAATGAGCATAGATACACCCTGCTGAAGTGTTTATACATTTTTGGGCCCTTCTGTAGTTATTATATTTATTGTTGTCTTGTTATGTTATAGTAGCTATACACAGGCATTCCCTCACCAACCACACTTCTTCCTCTCTCTTGAAGTTAAGACAAACAAAGGGTAGCAACATGTTACTGAAAACCGGCAAAGCTCTTCACCTTGAAGACTTTTCCTTGTATGAAAATGTAAAATTGCAGCTTGACCTCTGATCTCTGTACACTGACACTTTTAGTACATTCATGTGAAGTGTTTGCATAAAAAGTGCCTGTCTAAGTTGTTCTTCTAGAAACAGTAACACTTTAGAATGACACATTGGAATTGCTTATTTAACAAAAATGTGGAATAATTAAGGTGAGGCATTTTCCAAAACACCCCAGTCACTGAGTCACCATGACTTGCACTAGACATTGACTAGTCATTAAAAGTTACCAGGATGATTTGGGGGGGAAAAGATTCATTGTACTGACAGAACATGAAGCAGTGGTGTGGCCACAAGGCAGCACAGGTTGGCTTTTTATCAGGCCCATATTAAGACAATGTGGTGCCCCTGGGCACTATACCTCACAACGCCCCAATCCCCCCCACCACCTTACCCCCTGTCTTCCTGTCACGCATAAACAAGGGCGTTTCTCATATGTAATTTACTAACTACATTGGGTCTACATTTGTCCAAGTACATGTAGGCAAATGATCTCCCCTGCTAGCGTTACCGTCTTCACTAGCTTCGGCTTCAGCGCTGCTAGTGACCGCAGGTCCTGATGTTCTTACAAAAAAATGATCGATCGCTGGAACATTTTGAATCGTGGCTAGATGTCTAGATTCCTTGTCTTTTTTTCTTTTTCTCTTTGTACAACCATTCAATTGATGTCTGTCCATTTTTCATTAATTTTCTGTAACGGTTTTAAAAAATGATACATTTGCACATACTTGTGGACTGATTCAACTCTGACAGATTGGGGAGGGGGAATAAATGGTCATGTAACCTTGATTTGTTCATCATTATCATTATTATTATTATTATTATTATTATTATTATTAGGAAATTAGTGTTCATGATGAGTTATGTATGGCCTTTTAACAATTTCAAATGAATAACATAAAAATTTACGAAAAATATTTTTAAAGCTTGTGTCATGTGGTGCCCCCCCACTGGTTGTGAATGGTTGGTGCCCCTGGGCACTGGCCCACTGGCCCATATGGATAATCCAGCCCTGCCTTTTATCACTAATTGAGTATTAAGATCTATAAAGGGCATCAGTTCAGATCTTCTGCAAATTCAACATCGCCCTATTCAAAATTAAATGGCCCAAAGCCTTTGTATACTTACACCTCTCACCTTGCCACTAGTGACTAAAAACCTGATCACCACACTAATTTGGAGACTTCCAACAGCTTTTCAGATGGCTGCATGGCCATCAGGTAAGAAAATCTAAAGAAAAACATGCAATAAGAACTTACAATTCTGGTAAAGATGATGTTCTTGAAAACCAGCCTACAAAACAGATGTCCTTGGTTGAGAGATCACCAAGCAATAGGTTCTGTTGGAGTTAATAGTTCCTTGGCATAATAACTTGGATAAGATCCATTAAAGACTGTTTTGTAAGCCTGGGGTGATAGGCAAGAAAGAAGGCACAAGAGTTTCTTTAGCCAGTCTATTCACTGATCCTTAAAACACCACCTGTAGAAACTGCAAACCAAAAATGAAAGCCTCTAGGTAAATGTGGTTGAAAAAAGAGGATCCAGAGCTGGAGAAATTCTGTTAAATACAATAAATGCCAAACCAACACACTAGCATCTGTGTCTGCTTTCTTTTTAAGTCTCTTTCACTCTTTCTCACTATCTGTCTTTCTATAAAGGAAAGGCAATTTGGTCATTTCGCTAGTCCAGGTAGAGAAAATTCCCATGAAAGAGAGTGGGTTGATCTTGAAAGGAGTTTATAGTTATCATGTTGGTGCCTTCAACCCAAGATTTGGAAGGAAGTCATTGATTAACTTAGTAGAAGACAGGCTTTGGTTATTAGCTGTGTTCTCATCTTTCTCCCATGTCAGATGTGATTCGAGTCTGGTTAGCATCTTTGTTTTCCCTTGACATTTTGTGTATATATGTACTGGAAGTAGAGTTCCAGGACACGTTTTAGGCCACAGTGAACTGCTGGTCTTTTTCCGATCTTCAACTATCTGAGTTAAGTCTGTGTCCACTAGAGACTCAAATTCTTGCCACTGACTAATAGGAACAGAGCCCAATGTGGTCTTGGTCTTCTGCTGTTGCAGATCAGATGCCTCAAGTTTTTATCATATTGCGTGTTACATTACATTACAGTTATTTGGCAGACACCTTTATGCAGAGCGACTTACATTTATCCCATTTATACAACTGAGCAATTGAGGGTTAAGGACCTTGCTCAAGGGCCCAGCAGTGGCAGCTTGGCGGAGCTTGGCGGAGCTTGGATCTGAACTCCCAATCTTCTGATCAGTAGGCCAATGTCTTAACCCCTGAGTTACCCCCTGCCCCCTGTGTTCTGATAAGCTTTTTTTTCTTTCTTTTTTTTTCTTCTCCCTTCTCTCCACTGTTTATTTTAGTTACTGTAGCCTTCTTGTCAGCTTGAGCCATTCTGGACATTCTTTATTATCATTCTAATTATATGATTGGATATCTGTATGAATGAGCAGATGTACAGGTGTTACTATTAATGTGGCCAGTAAATTTACAACACTAGGGAATAGTGCCAGTAGTAATTAAACGTCCATTTCTGTCTCTTTTGCCGGCAAATCACCAAATAGCCGTGCTCTTTACTATAATCGTTCCAAATTGGGTGGAACAGAAAAAAAAAAAAAAAAAAAAAACCCAAACACCACCAGCATCATTTCATTATGCCATTGTGAAAGACTTATTTGCTAGATAGTCGTCTTGACTTTACTATGTAACAGTATCATCTGTGCAAAATCTAAACACTAGTAACCCATTAGAAGCATTAGACGCTTACATTTTATAATGCAATATTCAATGGTTGTTGATTGAAGTTCAAGTCTGCATTCATGGAGTCGTGTTGTTAACATTTCTTCATATGAGAACCCTGGGGTAATTAAATGCAAAGACTCTGTGCCCTGTGCTAATTCCTAGAGCCCCTGGAGATGGCGGAGAGATTGATTACCCTCCAGCACTCTCAACTGCTCAAGCGCAGCATATGGCTGACCCTGCTCTCTGACCCTAACTTCCTTATATATTTAGTTATATATTCCAGGCATTTATATGTTTTGATTCTTTATAGCAAGTACACCTTCATATATTGGACCCTGCAGCTCTGAAAGCAAAATAATCATAAATCAACTCTTACAAGCTGCACTAAGGCTGTAAACAGACTGTGTGTGTGTGTGTGTGTGTGTGTGTGTGTGTGTGTGTGATGGGGGGGTGGGGGGGTGGAAGGCAGGTCGGGGGGGGGTCTTTTCCCCCCCTTTTGTCTGTACACTACTGCCATCACTGAACTACCCCCGGGTGCCATCTAGTGACCATAATTCTCCCAAATGGTTTAGTGAAAAAATCTACAGCTTTGGAATAATTTAGACCATTTGCCCAAGTCATATTTTTGAAGCAGACCCAGTTTAGCTATTTTTGGATGTAGTCTAACACATTGTACAACAACTGTTCAAATTTGAGGGAGGATATATAGCCAATTATGACCTGCACCGCAGCAAAACTGCGTACAAAGCAGGTACGTCTGCGTTTCTTCGACGCAGTTTGTGGTGCGCGAACGCATCCAGGAGTGACGTCAAGGGCAGCGCAGGACGCGTGATGTAAACAAGGAAGTGATTAGTGGTGGCAACGCCTCGTCTGTTTGTGTATTTGCCACAATGAAATTATAAAGGTGCTTTTTTCGTGCCATATTGCCTCCTGAATAGTAACATTATCTAGGTAACGTTAACGCTGTAGCTGTTCTGACCGTAAATAAGTCCTATCCTGTTATGTGACCTGACCGCTGTGTTTATTGTGGTTTGTTTACAGAATGGATCACAGGCATAAAGAGCTTCTTCGGCAGAAGAGAAGTGATCTGGTGTTGAATTTAGACCCTTCAGCGGTCTACGATGGACTTCTGTCAAGGGGCATCTTTACTGACGACATGATCGATGAGATAAAGGCACGAGGACGTGAGGATGTGTGTGTGTGTGTGTGTTTACAAAAGTTATAACTTGGTTATCAATCATGGTCTTGCGTAGCTTCTTAAGGAAACAAAAATCCCCTGATGACGCATTCATCCTCTTTCATTTTCTAGTGTTGCTGGGAACTACAGGCCTGGCTTATCCCAAATCACTAGCCTAATGTTGAGGAAACGTCAACATATTTGCATATTGTAATATTTGTAAAACTCCATCGTTTTTTCAAACTTATTCTTTCATATTTATAAGCATTTTGGTTTCTTATGGAAACACGTGATCTCCTAAATCCCCCCCCAAAAGCTCTGTCCACACATGTAGGTATGATCAATCCTCTAGGAATAATGGCTGAATTTCATGACTATACATCAGAATCGGGTTTTACTGTCACTCACAACAAGGAATTTGTTTCTGGCAGTTGGCCTCTTTCTAGCATTACAAGATCATTTACATTATAAACATATACACACAATACACAGTACAGTGTATACAATATACAGTATATACAATGTTGTCGGTGCATGATATAAATACACGTATACAGGTAGTCCTCACGTTACGATGACAATGCCTTCCATTGTACCCATCGTAAGTGGAAAATATCAAATGTCGTAGGCCGCTGCTTAGCCTAGCCTACCGAGGAGTCTTTTCCTGTAGGAGACATGCATTTGAATTAAAATGAGCTCTTGAAGCACACAAAAAAAAACACTCGGTAATGCACTGTACAGTACACCGATACACATGTTGACTCCGTGAGCTGCGGCAGAGAGTGAGACATCACGCAAGGCGAGTGACGTGTATTTCCGGGTGCCGTCTGTGCACTTCCAGGTGTCGTCCAAACGTAACGTATGCCATATGCGTACACACTGGCCTGCCAGTGATGCCTGGCTGCAAATTATAAATATTTTCTAAATGCTTTACAATTTTTAAAATGTTCTATAGCAGTCGTCATCGTAACTTCAGAAAATCATAAGTCAGGCCATCGGAACTAGGGGAGCACCTGTATATGCGATATAAACAGCATGGACAGTACTGTACACAAGTGAGTATGTAATGTATGTGACCCAAAGGTAAGTGGAAGGGTAGATGGTTCAGATCAGCTATTTATGAGCTTGATAGTATGGGGAAAGAAGCTGTTCTTATGGCTATTAGTTCCAGTGTGCACTGTTCTGTAGCACCTTCTGGAGGGGAAGAGGTGGAACAGGTTGTGTCCAGGGTGTGAGGAATCTTTAATGATTTTCTCTGCTTGCTTCCTGGTATGGGAGATGTACAAGTCCTGGAAGCTGGGCTGGGGAGCCCCAGTGATTTTTTTTTTTTTCCGCTTGCAGTTTGCTGCAGTCAGTTTCTGTCCTGTTTTGTGGCTGCATCAAACCAGACTGTCATAGAAGTGCACAGGATGGGTTCAGTAACTGCAGTGGAGAACTGGGTCAGAAGATCTTGTGGTAGACCATTCTTTCTCAGTTGCCTGAGAAAGTACATCCTCTGAACGTGAAAAGTCTTAGCTAAGATGCCACGTTTTGTTACTTTTAAAAGAACGGTGACATATCATGTTGACACAGTTTGGCCCAATGTAAAACAAAAGGCCATTAAAACTGTAAAGGTCTGTAATTATTTACAATTTTTGTATTGAAATGTATGTACCTTTAATGCGAAAAGACAAGTTTGACACCAGCAATGTTTGATTCATTTCTATTGCTGCCGTATGGTACTGTCATTACAAGAGACCTGAGGCTTAACTCAGAGCTATGAGGATATCATTTAGCATTTCAACGCTTGGGAATTATTGAACTCTTCTCAGTTTTTCAGCAGACACCTCCAGTTGATTAGTGTCACTGTGATCAACAGAGGAGAGACTGTACAATCCTGCCCACCCAGCAAGCACAGGCAACTTTGCTCTCTTGGCTCCCAGCCACAGATTGCTGGGGCAGCATTGGGATTTGACGCATGATCTCGCCTCTTAGGAACTTAAATCTTTGGAATTTTATGGGCAGGATGGCAGTCTGTTCATTCTGCCAGGCCCCAGCATTGTTAAATAATGATCATGCCCATGGTTTTTCAGATAGGACATTTACAGTGCCTTGTCCTTCCTGCAACATATTACCATTAGCAACTCCTGAAGTCTTTATGACAGACTATGAGACTGCTTTCAATACCTTCCTCTGGTGGTGAATTGTCACCCTGGACTGTGAAGCAGAAAGTAATCCTATAAGGAAGAATTTAAGAACAATTGCTGCATCGTTGCAACAAAAAACAGGCAGCAGGTTCCATTACTTAGCCCCCTAATAAGAAGAGAGTGAGCATCTTTGTGGCATCATTACAGCAGAACGAGGCTGCTCAGCATCACTAGTAAAAAAAAAAAAAGTGAGCATTTCAGCTCAAGCTGGAGCAGTCAGGAGTAGGGACAAACCATATTCAAGAGTATCTATCAATAATGCAATGACATAATGAAGTGTATACCACAGAGGAGATTAGTACAGACATTTCACATACTTAGAAGTCCTAAAGTAGATCATAGAACCATGGATACATACATAATCTTCCATTTAGTAAAAATAAATAAAAAGAAGAAGAAGTAAAAAAGCTGAGTGTCCTTACCTGGGCTACGTTGATGAACTCAGAAGTCTGTACACAGTTTTAGTATGCAGTCTTGAATTTAAACAGAAGTCCATTTAAAAATATATTTATTTACTTATATATTTCCGCAGAGCTCAGGACCCAGACGTGCTCAAGCCAGACAGCTGGTGAGGGACCTACAGACACGTGGAAGTCGGGCTTTCCCAGCCTTCCTGGAATGCCTTCGAGAAACTGGGCAACATTCACTGGTTGAACTGCTGGAGACTGGAGCTTCTGCTCCTGTTTCTGTACCTGTTCCTCTCCCTGTGCCGCCTACAGTAATCCCCCTCCCTGTCCGTAAGTGTGTTTCGCAGAAAGATAATTCTCCACTGTGGAAAGCATAACAGCCCGTCCACATTATTCACATGCATACCAAGTGCCTTATCTCATGAGTCTTGGTTCAATTCAGCAGGCCAGCCTGGAGATTGTACAAAGACAGGACAAGGGGACGCTCCTGGGAAGCTGCCTCCACTGAAACCAATAACGCTGCCTATTATATGTAAGTAAACACAAGCGGCTGCATGCACATCTCATCCTCGAGTCAGTCATTTTTACTGAAGATGATAAATGGAAGTTGTGGTGTTATTAAACTGAGCAGAATATCTGCTGTCTTTGCAGCTCCTATGGATGACATTGAAATACCTGGAACAATTAATAGGTACCAGGTAATATCATAACAATGAAAGACTGCTAACATTATCATCTATCTATCTATCTATCTATCTATCTATCTATCTATCTATCTATCTATCTATCTATCTATCTATCTATCTA
>JAQMCW010155127.1:0-12214 GCA_030068335.1 Chrysichthys cranchii | reverse complement strand
GAATAAATGAAATAAAAATATCAAAAATGGTGAGCCTATAGAGAATCTACAGTGCTCCTCTAGGCAAAGTTTGGCCCAACACGGCATTCAGACCACGATTCTACTTGCTAAAATTGCCGGACAGAACAATTGTTAAAAAAAAAAAAAAAGAGTTTCCACTTCCTCCATAGAGCCTTATGCATTATTACTTGTGATAGGTTCTAGAAGACTAGTGTCATCAGTGACACTAAAGATGTTTGTGATGATACAGTTGTGCAGATTTGTTCTACATAAACTCAAGTGTAAATGATGAATCAGCCTCAGCTGTGTGAAAACAAGCTCAAGTATATGACAATACCCAATTTTCTAATTAATTCTAACATCTTACAGTAGAGGGCAATACAAGTAAAGCATTCAGAAGGCTACAGCCATTCAAAATCCAATGAAAGAAGTTAACTGAGAGAGAGGAAAAAAAACATTTGTGTAATGCTAAAACGAACCACGCAGAGACCTTAGTAAGGTGCAAATCCAAAGTGTTTTATTTACACTCTGTGAAACACACGTGAACCCTCTTCCCTATATACACAGTTGTCGTGGCCGAAGTAGCCGCAGTCCTCACCGCACAGTCAACCAACGAGAGCGCAGTACTTGATCCGCATACACTCCACTGTAGTCTGACAGGTATTGAGGGAGAAGCAACGGGGCCTTGAGCTGGCTACTGTTGCTAATCTTCACTGTAGCACAGAAAACAGACAAACTTTACACACTAGCATGGACATAAACACACCTCGTAAGGGAACCACGTAGTGTGAGGGTAACCAGACACCGCTGCGCGGGTGGTGAGTGTTTAAATATGTGTCTCTAGATTGCCTCCAGGTGTATGTGGTCAATGAGGAGCAGGCATGGATAGGCAATGATGGACCAGGCACCTGGTCAGCACTCCGGGATCTGGAGCAATGGGTGCGGGTTGGTTGCTGTTCCAGCTCACTCCTTACAGTACCCCCCTCCCCAGGGGCTCAACTGGTGGAGGAAGGTGGGATGGAAGACGTCCTAGGACCCGGGTCCCGTGGCGTTGCTTGGCGTGAGCCTCTCGGTTGCCTCGTGGGGCCTCGTGGAACCCCCGACTGAGCTCCTCATCGAGGAGGTCCGATCCCCGGACCCAACATTGTTCCTCCAGTCTGTAGCCTTCCCAATCCACCAAGTATTGCACTCCACCCTGCCGCCGGCGGGAATCCAACAGTCCACAAACCCTGTACGCTGGAGAGCTGTCTATGTCCATTCCCCCTCTGCGGCGATCAGCCTATTTTGTGAACCTCCTAATAGCTCTCCGAATACTCGCGTGTGCACTTTCCCAAACCCGTGCGGCCTCTCTGAACCAACGATCAACTGAGGGCACGTCGGTGTCTTCCGTATCCCGCGGACAAAAGGGGGGTTGATACCTCAGCACGCACTGAAATGGGGAAAGTTGCATGGCTGAATGTCTTAGGGAGTTTCTCGCGTACTCCGCCCATGGAAGGAATTCCCCCCAATCTCGTGGCCTGCTGGTGCAATAAGCCCTTAAATACCTAGTCAGTTCCTGGATGGTTCTTTCCGCTTGTCCATTGGACTGCGGGTGATACCCCGATGTGAGACTTACTGAGTTTCCGAGATTTTTGAAAAACGCCCTCCATAACCGCGATGTGAATTGAGGACCCCGATCCGAGACTATATCCTCTGGTATGCTATAGTGTCGGAATACGTGGTGAAACAGAGCTTCTGTAACATCTTTAGCCGTGGGTAGAGCTGCGAACGGTATAAATCGGCAGACTTTTGAGAAACAATCTACGATTACTAGTATGACCGTGCACCCTTTAGAAATGGGGAGATCGGTAACGAAGTTAATGAACATGAAGCTACCACGCACTTAACTGACTCTTCCATATTGGGCCACCAGTATTTCGTTCTCAGCCGAATCAATGTGCCTGAGCTTCCTAGGTGTCCCACGGAGGGATTACCGTGCACCATGGAAATAAGCCTGTCCCTCAGCGGCTCCGCAACAAATGTGCGATGTGGTGGGCACACACTGGGCAGTGGGGCATTGTGAGTGGCAGCTTAGATTTCTTTATCGATATTCCACATAATGGGAGGTATAATCATATTTTCGGGCACAATGGTAGCCGGCTTTTTAGGAGCTGGAATGGGGATATGACGACACGATATAGCGTCCGCGAGGACATTCTTGGATCCCGGACGATAGGTGATCGTAAAGTTGAATCTAGAAAGGAATAACAGCCACCTGGCTAGTCGTGGGTTGAGCCATTTAGCCCGTTTCAGAAATTCCAAATTTCTATGGTCCGTGACAACCGTGAATCAATGCTTGGCTCCCTCTAGCCAGTGCCTCCATTCAGTGAGTGCCGCTTTGACTGCGAGAAGCTCTCGGTTTGCGATGTCGTAATTTCTCTCAGTGGAATTCAATTTTCGCGAGTAGAAGGCACAGGGATGTTGTCGCCCCTTTTGACCATGCCGTTTGGAGAGAACCGCCCCCAACCCCACCTCGGAGGCATCTACTTCAACCCAAAATTCCTTTGCTAGATCAGGTGTTTTTAATATCAGGGCCGAAACAAATAACTTCTTAAGCCTTTGGAAGACGCGGCAGGCTTTGTCCGTCATTGTTAAGTGTTTCGGCGCTCCTTTTAAAAGATCCGTAAGAGGAGCAGACACTGCATTGGACCCCTTAATAAAACGCCTGTAAAAGTTCGTGAATCCCAAGAAACGCTGGAGCTCTCGAACTGTTAAGGGAAGTGGCCAAATGGTAATGGCCGAAACCTTGTCCCGCTCCATGGGCACTCCCGCCGGACCGATTCTATAACCTAGATAGGCGATTTCGGTTTTGTGGAATTCACATTTCTCAGCTTTTGCAAACAGGTTGTGCTGAATTAAGCATTGAAGGACTTGCCGTACGTGCGTGATGTGAGTGGGATAATCCCTCGAGTAAACGAGAATATCATCGAGGTAAACTATAACGTATTTTCCCAACATGTACTGAACATCATTCATGAAAGCTTGGAAGAAGCTCAGAGCGTTAGCTATCCCATACGCCATTACATTGTATTCATAATGCCCAGAGGATGTACTAAATGCTGTCTTCCACTCATCTCCGGCTCTTATCCGCACTAGGTTATACGCGCTTCGAAGGTCTAATTTGGTGAACATAATGGCGCCCTGTAGTTGTTCAATGGAAGCAGGGACCAGAGGTATTGGATGGGGGTATTTTATTGTGATGTCATTCAACCCTCTATAATCGATGCAGGGTCGAATCCTACCCCCTTTCTTTTCTATAAAAAAGAAACCAGCAGACGCAGGAGAAGTGGATTTGCTGATTAATCCTTGGGCTAAAGCTTCTTTAACATACTTTTCCATGGCCTCTGTTTCAGTACGAGATATGCACGCTTGAGGTGGGGTTTTGCCTGGGATTAAATCAATGGCACAGTCCTATGGCCGATGAGGGGGAAGTTGTGTGGCCTTCATTGGCGAAAAGGTGGTAATCAAGTCTTTATATTCCTCAGGAATGTCAATAGCTTGGCTTGCTACTGGACTTTCTATGGATGTGGTCATCGTGGCTATCGACTGGGGGACGTTGCTCCATGTACACGTCGGAGACCAAGCTATAAATCGGCACTGCTTCCAATTGAATTGTGGACCATGTTTGCGTAACCAGGGTAATCCGAGAACTAGACAGGGCTGTGAGTGCTCGATAACATTGAATTTTATCTTTTCTGAGTGTGTGGGTGTGATATCTAAACACAGCTCCTCCGTTATCTGTGACAAGACTTGTCTTCCCAGCGTGTGACCATCTAATGATTGAGCATAAATTGGGTGAGCTAACTGAGTGACTGATATGTTAAGGGAGCTAACTAAAGCGCGGGTTATGAGATTTCCCCGTAGCTCCCGAGTCAACCAAGACAGATATAGCTATGGGTTGTTTCCGTATATATAGGGTAGCCTTAAGGCAAAACTGTGAGCGCATCAATCTATCGGAAATAAAGGGAATACCAGCAGTTCTTACTTGATGTTTATTCTGTGCGGCTTTCTCTGCAGTGTCTCTCACAAGTCCGCAGCAACGGCATCTCATATCTGTCCGTATCTCCTTTCCTCGCCATGCTCCCACTGTCTGTAGATCTACCTGCATTGGTTCCATAGTCTCATGGTGCTGCAAGTGTCCCGTTTCTGGAGAGAAGTCCTGTTGATGAGCGGTCCTTCTGTACACAAAACGGGAGGAGTGGGGCTGATCTCGTTCCGCTCTCTGATGGATGTCCAGGGTTATAGCCAGCCAGACGAGATCATCTAATACTTGGCCGGTGTCCTTGCAAGCCACTTCCCAACATACAGACGGACAGAGGCCATTTAGGAATATCTCCCTTAATGCAGCGTCGTTCCAGCCACTCTCTGGAGCGAGCACTTGGAAGGTGAGGGAATACTCGGCTGCCGAGGAGTACCCTTGCCGAAGCTGTAATAGCCGCTGCCCACTGCTCTTTCCGTGCTCTGGATGTTTGAAAACAAGGCGGAGCTGTTGCACAAATGCGGTTTGATCCCTAGTGAGGGGACCTGCTGTTTTCCATACTGCCGCAGCCCAATCCATACTGGGGCCTTTCAGGCATTGTATGGTCAGCGAGATCCTTTGTCCAGTCATTTCGGGATATTCCACAAAGTATAAATCGCAGGCCAGGAGAAACTTCCCACATCCTTCTGGATCTCCTCTGTACCTTTTCGGCAATGCGGCATGCATGAGCTGCCGAGTTGTCAGGTGAGGGGTGAGGAGGCGTGTTCACGCCTCTGACAAACCTAGCCACGGTGCTGGACAAGGTGTCCAGCTGCTGTTGCGCTGGGTGAGCCCTCACCCTTAACCTGTATTGGGTCGGTCCGGTCATCTGTCATGGTAACCACGCAGAGACCTTAGTAAGGTTCAGATCCAAAGTGCTTTATTTACAGTCTGCGAAACACACGTGAACCCTCTTCCCTATATACACAGTCGTCGTGGCCGAAGTAGCCGCAGTCCTCAGTGCACAGTCAACCAACAAGAGCGCAGTACTTGATCCGCATACACTCCACTGTAGTCTGACAGGTATCGAGGGAGAAGCAACGGGGGCCTTGAGCTGGCTACTGTTGCTAATCTTCACTATAGCACAGAAAACAGGCAAACATTACACACTAACATGGACATAAACACACCTCGTAAGGGAACCATGTAGTGTGAGGGTGACCAGACACTGCAGTGCGGGCGGTGAGTGTTTAAATATGTGTCTCTAGATTGCCTCCAGGTGTACATGGTGAATGAGGCATGGGCATGGAGTAAAACCTTGTCAGTACTCAGGGGATCTGGAGCGATGGGTGCGGGTTGGTTGCTGCTCCAGCTCACTCCTTACAGGGACTTTTGTCTATTTCTTCTTATTCAGGTCCCCAGGCCAAAGTAAGACTCCAGCTTGTATTTTATTACACAACTGAGAGATTATAAAGCTAATAAAAACTCATCTCTGTGTATTCCATGTCTGTGTATTAACACAGTAGATTCAAACTACCTTATCTACATTTAGAGACAAGACTCCCTTTTCCGGAGTAATGATCTTCACTGTTCTTTTCTTCTATTTTTATGGCAATATACTTTTACACTTGTACAGGAATCAGTAACTCATTTTACTCTAAAGAGAACTATATATGATAGTTATTGTTTATTTAGCTGCAAATCAAGCTTTTTTCCAACTGGATACAATATTATGCTCCAATATACCCTGCAAGTACTCCAACCGGATGCGAGTTTGATTTACACAGAAAAACATATCAAAGATGTTATGGAGAGAGTTGGTTTCTGTATCTTCCACATGTTGTAGGTACATTTTTAGGTTCCATTCACGTTAAAATTAATGAGAAGTACACGGGTATTCTATATTTGAACGTATCTTTACAGCCTGCTCATTATGTTTAATATCAGGTCTGGTAAGGTAATATAAATTAAGATACATGATATGCAGATTTGGCTACACTATATAATAAAATGGCTTTTTAGTTGCTGCTGAAATGTACTTTAATATAACCAATAAACTTCATTGTAATGGCATAATTTGTGTGTTATCATTGACTTGTATAAAAGCTTATTTCTTAATATATTTCACTGTTATGACTAATTTGACCTCCCAATGTCATTGGGACACTCATGTCCTTAAATATCAGAGTTTATCATTGACATTTTTCACCAACTTCTGCTTTGAAAATAATTCTGAAATGAGATTGAAATAAATAACTAATACTTTCAAATGTATACTTCTCGCTGTTAAGTCTGTAGGTATGGACAGAGTTGTACGTGGTCTTGATATCTTCATTATCCGCATTGACCTTGACAACCTTGCTATAAAAAAAAAGCCCTGACCAATTTAGAAGGTTACCAGCATGTCCAATATAATGCATACTAGTCATGCTGGCAATACCAGCATATGTTGTGTTTTGGTGCTGGTACACTGGTATTTTTTCAGCAGGGAATGGACAGCATGTGTTTCCTTTTTTGCTTTTAGTTTCACATCATAAAACTTTGAGACCTGCTGTTCAACTGTACTGACAATGAACTGTCATTCGAACAAGTCCCTCCTGATATTTCTTAAAAAAAAATACAAGCCACACTCTAATCAAGCATGGAGGCCAAAGGAGTCTCTTTAGCCATATGTAAGGTATTTTACTAAACATTGAACATGGGATTGTCATAATAATGTAATGTAATGTAATATAGTTATGTCTGCAGGATCAAGAGACAGGATACATGCACGGGTCCAGGTTCATTTGCAAAGTTAGCATATATACAAAAGAAAACTGCTATACAAAATATAAGAAAACTTCCACCAAACAGGCTAGGCTGTGGTTAAGAGCATAAGAGGGATTCCGTGATGTCATGAGGGTGCATTGTGGGTGAACAGTTTTGCAGGCAGGTGTCAGGTGTATAATCCATTAATAAAGTTTATTGAAAACAAAATAGAAACTTGAAACAGAAACACGGGTAAAGTAAATGGACCCTTTTCTGATGACGTATTCAATGCGGAAGTCGGCCATTTTGGAGACACCCTAGAGCGTAGCATATCATCAACTTCTAAATATATCGTGGAAATGCCTAAAGCTAAACGCAATTAACGTTGTAGGTTGCCATAATCAATGTGAACAAGATGGAAATGAGGAGCGACATTATTATCGTCTACCAGCGGTGATAACAGCGGTGGCTGGCTAACCTACACCAAGATTTCAAAGGGAAAACCTAGCAAATGTGCACGTTTGCTGGGATCATTTTGTCAACAGTAAGTTGAAGCTATTAAACGACTTTATGTACAATACATTGCCTTCAGACAATTATAAATCTCGCAACATTTTATCCTGAATGCAGTGTATACATATTATACCTATAGTGTAGATTTACACCGTAATTTACAGACATTTCATTAAGTGCTGAAAATTAAACCAGGGTTCTTGGATACTGTAGGTGTTCATGTACATCAATAGGCTTTAGTTCCTAAATGTATTGATTTAAATATAGCAATCCTGCAAGTATACCAGATATTGTACATGTACTGTTTCAGAGACAAAAGCTAGTCAGTACCAGAAAGACAGTCCAGACTGGGTACCGACTGTAAATATGTCATCGCAGCAACTGACAGCCAGCAATAAGTCATTGGCAGTCAACACAAAGTAAACCAGAAAAATCCTGCGAGCAAAGAAAGCATCAGCAGTTGATTTTTTGTTGTTTAGAAATGATGAGAAAATGACAACATTGGACAAGGGTCTTTATGTGGCTTTCTGTCTGTCAAATATGGGTTCATCTGTTGTTGACTTTCAGTAGTTCGTTGTCCATGTTTTTAAAACATTCTCAGTGCTTTTAGCATGAACACATTCTAATAATTGATGCAGATGACAGGTTTTCTTATGTTTTTAAAGAACTGTACATCATAGTGAGAAATAAAATTTTTGGTTATGTCAGTAACATGACATGTGGGTATTATTCTTATTATAGATGCATAAAAAGAGTATTGTTTGTCATCTTTGTCAAATACAAAACCAAATTTGAAAGACAGTGAACTCCTGAAGTATTATTTTAAACAACACTAAACACATCTGTAGCTAAGGTCTGTTAATAAGACCATCCTTAATGACGACCACCAAAAGGAGGTCTTAGACGTAAAGTGGTATTAATGGCTAGACCTAATTCCATTGACTCAAGCTTGTTTAGGCTGAAAGAAGTCTTAATATTATGGCGACCTTTCTTCTCTGTGGTCTTAAAGTGGTACTGTATATGTCAACCAGTTAATGTTCATTTTACTTATTATAGATTCACCATTTTACTCACCAGTGGTGTCATAATAAGACACACTTAGTAGCTGATATCTACCGTTTTTAACCCATTTCTTCAACTCACTCTCATCGGGCGGATCTTTTCCATCAATAAGACGAATTTTATCCAAGTAACGTGCTTTTTCTGATGGATGTAGTTTGTCCCTGTAGAGAATAGGTTTTTCTTGATCAATAACAACACTTTCGAAGTCATTCTTCATGATTTAAGTGCGTTTTACTGGGTGTCTCCAATATGGCGAGGTGACCAGTTACATCATGCAGCTTGAAAAGCCTAGTCCCGGCTGTGGTGCAGCGGGCTAGGGCACCAAACTACAAATCTGGGGACTCCGGGTTCGATTCTGACGCATGGTCATTTCCCGATCCATCCCACTTACTTCCTGTCAAAATCTCTACTGTCCTATCCAAAAAAAAAAAGGCCAAAAAAATATCTTTAAAAAAGAAAAGCCTAGTCCCTCTATCAGTCTCTCCTGGTCAAGTTCTCAGCTTCACTTGTTGTGGTGAAGAGTTGAAGACTCTGGCTTTGATTTCAAAAGGATATCGGCTTTATTGGGACACAATAGTGCTGGGTTCGATTATGCAGAATGGGACAACAATTCTAACTTCCCGGCCCCTATATACTGGCCAGTTGACAAAAAAGAAAAAAGACCCACACATCTGACATCCATCAATCACCCAAATCTCAGCTTTGAACATATACATTTTCCGGCCTGAGCACACAAGGGGCCTCTTCTCCTGGTTACACACATATTTCTATCTACTCCCGCATTCCAACGGGAGGCCCCATTTCACTCACGGCCGTCCGAAACAGCGCTGTTACTCAGAGTGGGGCAGACTCACATGAAATCAAAGATTAGAAATAAAATTCCTTCTACACACTCAGAGCTGCCAAGGTGGACTTCTATCACCCCAAGATTCACAACTCCATCTCACACCCCCATAGACTGTTTTCTGTGTTCTCTTTACTCCTCAGCCCCCACCCCCACCCCCACCTACTTCCTCCATAGTCCGCTGATGACTTTACAGTCTTCTTTGAGGAAATGGTTGCAGCCCTCCGGCATCCCTTTGCCATCTCCAACTCCTCCACCCATCTCCTTCCTAGCTCCCCTGTTTCCTCTTCCCTGTTCTCTACTTTTTCCCCTCTTTCCACTTCTGATGTCTCCCAGTTCCTCCTCTCTCACCACCCTACTCACTTCCGGCACCGTCACGGACGACGGCCTGTCCAACATGCTCTCTGCACTTAAGTAATTTTCCCTTTCTTTCTGTTTTTCCTCTTATTTATTTTTGTATATAAACTTCGTTAAGTCTTTCTTTTCTTTATACTTCTAAAGTCGAGTAATTATCTATTCATTTGGACACGCAATTTTCCGGAAAAACAACTCCTCTGAGATGACTGCGATGCCATGCTGCCCCTGTGTCTACAGCCGGGACCAGCTGCTGGGGCTCCGACAGCACAACCGTACTGGTATTCATCACGACATCCCTGCAGAGATCAAGTGGAACTACTGCGGCTGCAGAGCCGGGAAAGCACGACAACTGAAAAAGAAAAGATTTCGTCCTGCTCTCCCCTCAGTCGTGACTGGTAACTTTTGATCTCTGGTAAATAAGATGGATGACCTTGTGGAGCTAACAAGGACAGAGAAAGTCTTCCGAGAATGCAGTGTCATGTGTTTCGTGGAGACACGGCTGAATGAAAACATCCCGGATCCTGTGGTGGATCTAAACAGATTTATGTGTGCAAGAGTGGACAGGGACCACAGCAGCAGTGAGAAGAAGAGGGGAGGAGGACTCACTCTCTATGTAAACAACTGCTGGTGTTCCCCCAGTCATGTTAAGGTGAGGATGGCTGTGTGTACTAAACACATTGAACTGCTAGCAGTCGGTCTTTGGCCATATTAATTTGCCCAGAGAGTTTTCCCTCACCGTAATTGTCATTGTTTACATTGCTCCCGACACTAACGCGTGTCGCGGCAGAACGGTCGCTGCCTCAGAAGATTGAGTAAAAAGACGCTCCAAGTTCAAAAATGATCTTCAAGAAGTTTATTCAGCTCAATGCAAAAGCGGTACAAAAGATGATTCTCTCAATGCTCCAATGAAGACAAAGAAAAGACTCTCTGAAATTCCCCTAATATATAGGACCTCAGTTTTCCCCCAAAACACAACATATACGCCCCTTTCCATACTTTTCTGTTTGCCGTTATTATTTTTTAACGCTTGCATTATGCCCTCTTTCCAGCCAATGGCACACCAGCATTATTTCCAACTTTCTCTGATTTGGTCTTGTTGTAATTAGACAAATTGCAGGCCTGGTCACTCACGTGGCTAGGTGTGTGTGTGTGTGTGTGTGCGCTTAGTGAAACTCTCAGGTTCTCTCCAATTCCCCTGGTACCTTGCTCCGCTTCCCTTGGGAATATCACTTTGTTTTCTTTCTCAGGAATATGATGGGGTGCCATTGGCTTGGTCTTTGCCTGTGTCCTGTACAGAGTACAGCGAATGTGTGTCAAAGGTTGCTGAGTGTATGTGTGTGTGTGTCTTGTACAGGGTGCAGGTGTGTATGAGAATATGTGCCAAAGGTCGTGTGGGCCTCTTCGCAGGCGGTTTGAGTGTGTATGAGAATGTATGTGTATGAGAATGTGTCTTTGCGCAGGGTGCAGAAGTTCGCTACCACACGCGGTACAGGCATATGACATCAACTCAGCGGTTGCGGACCTCCTGACTCGAAGCCCGTCAGTGTTTTTGGCCGTCATGGGGCACTTTAACCACACAAACCTCTCCACTGTTCTACCCATGTTCAAGCAATACATGGAGTGCAAAACCAGAGACAATAAAACACTGGACCTGTTATATGCCAATGTTACTGATGCATACACCTCCATCTCTCTCCCTCCCCTGGGCAGGCGAGATCACAAACTTGTCCACCTCCAGCCCCTTTACAAACCTGCGTCCAGAGACTACCTGCTGTCACAAAGACTGTGACTAGATGGATAAGGGAGACAGAGGAGAGCCTACAGGGATGCTTTGAGGCAACGGACTGGGATGTTCTCTGTAATTCTCATGGGGACAATATAGACAATGTGACAAGTTGCATCACAGATTACATCAACTTCTGTGTGGAAACTGTGGTTCCCAAAGAAAACCATTCATTGCTTCCCCAACAATAATACCTGGGTAACCAAAACAACAAAGCTACACTGAAAAAGAAAAAGAGGGCTTTCAGAAATGGTGACAAAGAACAATTGAGACTGGTGCAGAGGGAGCTTAAAGCCAAAATTGCGCAGGGAAAAGAGTCCTACAGGAGGAAGCTGGAAAGCAAACTTCAAGAAAAGACCATCAGGGAGGTGTCGAATGGAATGCAGGCCATTACTGGTCTGGGACAAAAGAGAGGTGTTGGGATGGAAGGGGATGTTGAATGTGCAAACGACCTAAATCTGCGAATGAGGGTACACATTGACAGCAAACTGGACTGGTCCAAGTACACCAACATTATCTTCAAGAAAGGGCAGAGCCGGCTGTTCCTACTGAGGAGGCTAAGATCTTTCAATGTCTGTACAAAAATGCTGACCATGTTCTATCACTCGGTGGTAGAGAGTGTTGTGTTCTTTGCTGCAGTGTGCTGGGGAAGTGCAGTGAAGACAGCTGATGCCAAGAGGCTGAACAAGCTGAGTAAAAAGGCTAGTTCTGTCCTGGGTGTCAGACTGGAGACCCTGGTGGAGGCGTCTGAGAGAAGGATGCTGAAAAAGGTTCTCAGTATCATTGACAACACCTCTCACCCCATGTATGCCACCGTGATGGGCCATAAGAGCTGTCGCGGCGAAAAGATCGCAGCCCCGGAGGGTTGAGTAAAAAGACGAGCTAAGTCCAAAAATCATCTTCAAGAAGT
>JAQMCW010155071.1:0-12218 GCA_030068335.1 Chrysichthys cranchii | reverse complement strand
AAATCTAAAAACGACAGATTAAATGCCAGTTAAAAAAAAAATGCCAGTTATCTCTTCTTCATCCAACCAGATGATTAAACGAGAATAAAATGTGTCTGTGTGTATGAAAAAGTAATAAAAAATGTAATAACAAAAGGGAGGGAACAAAGGGGAAAACAGTCTTTTTTATTTCTTTGCTTCAAACTGTGTTGTGGGAAGAGAGAAAGGCATTTGGAGCCGTTTCTCAATTATGCTTGCGTCGATCCCATCTGAGAGTAATCATCGAGTCTATTTAGCGCAATGCAGCAAAGCATTTTTTCTTCTTTTAAATTGTATTTACTGAGACTTTAAATCAAGCCCTATGTGTGAAAGTCACATTGCCAAACACCCAGTCGGCAACTCTGCACTGACAATGTTTGTGGAAAGATTTTTTTGTGCATTTATTTTTTTACAATAACATTTTAGTCCATTGTCAGAGTAAAGCTGTATTGGAGTTGTTAAAAGCCAAGTGGGTCAAAACTGAGGATTGACCCTTGTCTAAATAATACACTACAGCAAGTCCAAAAAAAAAAAAAAAAAAGATTAATATAAAAGAAAATCTCACCAGAAAAAATATGAATTGTGTGGAAAATGAATTCATTGTGAAAATAAATAAATCATGCAAAGGAAAAACGAATTCATGTGGAAGACATTATATTAAAACAACAACAATAAGCAAACGGAAATGTGTCGTATGTGACTCGTGTGACTATTCCGTAATGGATAATTCCCCAAGTCTGTAAATCCCTTTTTGAAATGAAAAGTTGTATGATTCAAACTTTAAAATTCGGTTTGAACTGATACCGCAACTGCCTGCTATTAGTATATTATTTCTACAGAGCCTTCCATCATATTGTATGGATCACACAGCCAGACACAGAAAACCCACTCATCCTGAAACAAAAGTAAGAAAAAGAAATGTTTTAATATGACAGTTTTCCATCAGCATCCATCATTGTAGTAGCTCTCAGTTACGGGCTGGGTCACAGATTTCTGTAAAGCTTTTTTTCTGACATGCGAATGTCTGTCTTTCATAATGTGGGCATTTTTCATTAAATATTTCTATTGAACACTAGTGAGCACTGCTTTGGAAAACTCACTCTTGGAAAAAACCTCGAGATAAAAATGTCTTACTTAGATTCACGTCATTTTTCTCAATCTTTTACAAACCTAGTCTAAACTCTGTAGACAGAGATTCCCATTTGGAAACACACAGCATTTTGGGAATCGACCAGCTGCCAATTAACAATCAAGGCAGTGTAAAGGATTGCCACGGCCGCTAATTAACCTCTTAAATCACATTTATGAAACACAATATGTTATTGTTCGGTGAAAGGACCAGCTCTGCTCTTAAAACATCCTGCCTTTTCCGTCAGCTTGCTTTGCCTTAGCTCACGAGGGATTAGAAAGACTCAACGCTCTTAATATTAGAGCGAAAGTTGAAATTTTGGACATGTGTGTGCGTGATGGATTTTACCAGCTGCTCATTTCACTGTGACGCACTTCACAAGCCATGAGGCTGTCTGTGGAGCTGTGGTCAAAGCACTCAGTGGCTAGAAAGTGGAAAAGTATTATTGCCCCTGCTACTCATGTCACCCCAACTGCATTACAGAAATATTACATAAATAAAGCTCTGCAGCAAAATACAAAAAAAAAAAAAAAAAAAAAAAAAAGGTTAGGCAATCTGTTTGTGTGTGATTACAAATGTAAAACACTCCAAAAGTGTTCCATAGTTCCCCGACTCACAGCAGCATATTTTCACGTCGATAATCTGCATCTTACCTCACGTTCAACACCTGAAAAGATCCGACATCGTTTCCTGATGATGTAAGCATCTGCGGTTTTTCAATTAAGTTCAAATGAGCAAGTTTAAGAGAGCATGAACGGAGACAGGCACATAAAAAAAAAATTTAAAAAAAGCTGATTTAATGTGTGTGTATGTTGGAAAGGACAAATAAAGATCAATTTCGAGAAACGTTTCAAAGCCAGTAACTGTGGTTGTAGTCGTTTCTTTCCTTTTATTGTGCAGCTATGCAAAATACAGGGTGTAAAAGTTAAACAAACACACATATACACACACACACACACACACACACACACACACACACACACACACGCACACACAAGATTACATGCATCATAAAGCCAACTAAATAAATAATATGAATAAGAAATAATTCAGCAAGAAAACAAGCAACTTTTAAAGCTATATTAACTTTAAGCAAATAAACAGATATAAAAGTTATATAAACAAACAATTATCCATAGGTAACTTCATGTTTTCTAAAAAATAAATGAATAAATGAATAAATAATAATAATAATAATAATAATAATAATAATAATAATAATAATAATTCCTTGTGGAAAACAATTTTTCATTTTTGAAAAGCAAGAAGTCATTTTTAATAAGCATTTTCATCTTCTTTGTATTATTATTATTAGTAGTAGTGAAATATTTAATAGTATGTGAATGTGAGAAATAAATAAAATGAGAATTCAGAAATGCAACATTCTACTACAATAATCTAATATATTTCCATGCCGAATTAAGAAAAAATATACATGTAGACCTTTTTCTAAATAATGAGAAATATTTGGTCATCTATTTGAATCTGCGTGCTTTCACATGTAAATTTAAGACCGAATTTATATTCCTTCACACTTCAGGGGAAATTGCAGTACAGAGAAACACTGAAAATATACTTTCCCTTTGTGTGTGTGTGTGTGTGTGTGTGTGTGTGTGTTTTCAAGTCCAGAGCTAACCTTAATTAAATGACCAGAAGGCTTACTGTGTTCAACTGTAAAAGTGTGGAGAACTCTGGGCACTTGGGCTCGAGTGAAAGGATTCCAAGTCCCATGTATTAGATGACACTGTCAGGGTCAAACGGGTTGACGATGTGGTGTTGAGGAGAACAGAGAGTGTGCATGGGAAGCAGATTTTTTATACTGCTTTATCGCGCTGATTTTTGAGGTAAAATGAAGCCCTGTCAAACAAAAACTAGTGGAGAAACAACGACGAAAAAGGTCAGTCTTTAGGCGCACTCTTTCTCCCACACTTCAGTTATTTCACATCTCCATTTTGTACAATGTTTTTGTTTCACAGTGTTGCTGAAAGCAGCAGGAATGCTTAAAGCGGGTTAACAAGCACATTAACAATCATACCGAGTGATTTATCCTTCTCCAATTCTTGTTTCATATTTCACTCCAGGAGTTTAGAAAAGAAATCAATAGCCTAACATTTCTGCTTTCGTACATAAGAAAACACACATGAGAGCGCCGCACTCACTCAAACCCCTCTCTCAGTCACTCAGTACGGCTCAGATCCTCCAGTAGTACAAACCCACGCTTATGTTAGCTCAGAATGGCTTTTGGGATAGAGTGAGTGTGTGTGTGTGTGTGTGTGTGCGTGTGCGTGTGTGTGTGTGTGTGTGTGTGTTTTTAAAGTGTGTGTGTGTGTGGGATCACACTCAACACATACCGCCAAGGAAATACATATATGTCAGATTTAGAGTTCATTTGTCTATCATCAGCTTTTTTTTTATTTTACTAACACTTTCTATGAGGCCCATGTCCATAAACCATTATAACAGTTCTTCTTATTATGCAGAAGTTATTTTGAATGCTTTTCACACCATTACATCATAATGCTCTAATTATCTGTTAAAATTAAATTATAAAGTTAGATTCCGTGACACCTTCTTGTTCTAATGCAAGAGTGTTAATACATGTGCCATGTATTGCACAGCTTATATAACTAATACTGACCTGGGAATAATTACAAAGCCACTGGGACATGTATTAATAAAATAATTCTGTTTATAATATTTTATAGAGTTTATAAAATTATCAATTACCAACTTGCTAAGGATTTTTAGCAGCCATGGAATGATTTATGAATATGGGCTTACCTTGCTTCCCTACATCAGTGTACATTATATACACTGTACCATGTGACATAGGATTTAAAACTTAAAATAGAGCAGTGGTTTGCGATGGTCACCTTTGGGTTTGTGGTGGAAATGCATAGAGCTGTGTACGTGCCAAAATCTATAGATATGAAAGAAGTGTTGGAATGTCCATGATGTCTCTAATATTGGTACATATTATAGGAAGAGGATTGATGCCATTATTATCAAATATCATTTGTGAGATGATGATTTTGATGCACTGGTTTTTGTTTGCACTGCTTAAAAACAAAACAAACAAAAAAGAAAAATGTTTTATATTCAGAAAAAAAAGATAGTGTAAGAATGAAAGTGCACAGCAACTCATATTTTAAAGCTGAAAATATGACTTTTGCTTATTGTTTATGAAGTGTGCCAATAATTATGAAGCTGAAAGTAAATCTGGCCACTCTCTGGTTTTAAGTCTACAAAACTCAGCTTCGGAAACCGTTTCATCTTGGTAAGGCCAATGGGCAACTACTGGCCTGTTTTTGAGGTTGGAGGAAATCACAGAACCTGGAGGAAACTCACGTGTTTTTATTTTTTTCTATAATTACAGCTGCCATTTTCACTGTATGGTTTTGCCATGTGTTAACATAAGGCTCATGAATAAATCAGTGATACATAAACCGTCTGCACAGCAATCACTGAACGCAAGTGATTTAAACATGTAAACGCATCACACGTTTCTTTATACCTATCAAAAACAAACAGAACATGGAAAACTAATCTAAACCATACAACACACATAGAAATGCTTCGTCCAATCAAACAGTCATTAATTCATGCCAGAGAAGACATCTGGACCTAGAATTAAGCAAATGGACACACAAAAATGCTTTGAAGTACCAACTCTGAAGTGGTCGATGTGATGTTGATCAGATAGGCAGGTTGTGCAATTTTAAAGCAGCTTTTCAGTTTATCTTCACCGCTACCTAAGTTATTACATATACCTGCATGCCGTAACTTAACCATACATTTGCTTCATAATAATGAAAGCATAAAGATATTTAAGGTATTGTATTGACTCTTGACCATTCCCAGAAAACTGGATCACTTCAGGTTCACAATTTTTGACCTTGCCATGTCCTAAAAAAGATTTCTAAAATATTAGCATGTTGGCTTAATGGTGGATACCTAAATGAAAATATAAATATAAATGTTTATATAGTATTTAAAAATATATATGCAGGATATACAGTGTTATAGTGTTCAACAGATTCGATTTTTGAGCCTTACTGTCTGTTTTTGTTATGTCAATGTCATTGTGGGTTTCCTCAAGGTTCTTCAGTTTCCTCCAACCTCCAATAAATTTCTGGCACATCGGTGGGGTTTAGGCGGACGCATGCACAGGCTGGAGTCAGAAGTAAAACCCTTAAACAGGTTTATTTAATAGATAGCAAAGGTACAAAACACTACAGGCAGGCAGAGTAATCCAAGAGCAGGGAAAGACCAACACAGAGGCATGGGGAAAACACAGGCAATCAGAAAACAGGCAGAGAAAAAGGCAAACTAATGCTTCGCAACCTTGGCGTGTACGGGTAACTCTATTTATATTGTGCTTGATCAGTCCCAAGGCGGAACACCAGCTTCCGCCCACAAGCCGGAGAAAGTGCATGATGCATGCACTACATGAGCTAATCTTCAAAACACCCTCCATGCATACCCTGCGAGGTTACATTCCCTGTCAGAAACACCCCCCCAAGAGGCACTTCTCCTGGAGCGCCTTTCACGATAGTCTGTGGGGGCCTGTAGGTTCAGGCATGGCACTGGACACATGTGAACAGGACTCTGGTTTAGCAATGGAATAAAATTTTAGCATAAACATAGCTACAGGCTCAGACAGGAACTTGGGCATGGGCACGACCATGGACTCAGGCATGGACTCAGGCGTGGGCATGACCATAAAATAGGGTGTTGGCTGTGGTGTGGCCTGTGGTGAGGGCTGTGGAATGGTCATGGAACCAGTCAGCGAATACAGCACAGAGAAACTAATAGGCACAGGGATAAACACCAGGATTGGAATAGGGACCAGTATACATTACACTATATTAGCTGGAACGGGCTGCTTGATTAGAACAGGGACTGTAAATGTGACAGGCATGGTGGCAGGGATGATAGGAACAGACTCGGTGACTGGGGTAAGAACAGGCTTTGTAACTGAGACAGGAACAGGCTCTTGTTCTGTGACTGTGACTGGAGCAGGAACAGACTCTGACACTGGAACTGGAACTCTGACATGCTTTGTGTCCGATAACTCAGGCTCATTACTTGCAGTGAACTCCAAAACAGGAGACACTGGAACCTATCCTTGTGACTGGAACATGAGCATGTTCTGATTCTGTGGCTGAACTAGTCTCTGTGGTTTCAGCAAGTTCTGTGAATGTAGCAGGATCCTTGAATATGACAGGCATTGAAACTGTATCAGTCTCTGCGAATGCAGTGGGCTCTATGAACCTAGCAGGTTTTGTGTACACATCAGGCATCAAAATTGTAGTAATCTCTGTGGATAAAGCAGGCTCTGTGACAGGCTCTGTGAAGGCAGGCGGCAGCTTGAACAGGCTTGGCTGGTTGAACAGGCTGAGCAGACTTGAGATGGGTGGAGTGCTTGGATAGACTGAAGAGCTTGAGCATGTTTGGCAAGCTAGAGGCTGAGCAGGCTTGGCAGACTGGAGAACGTGAGCAGACAGGTGAGGTGTGAGAACTCAAGAAGGCTGGACCACTTGATAAAGCTTCAAGTCTTCCTTGGTTTTTAACTGAGTCTTTAGCTTGGATTCAGGTTTTAACCTGGACTTGGATTCAGACCTGGGTTCAGTCTCATACTTGGGTTCAGGTTCAAGCCACTTTGACATGGCTTCAAGTTTGGTATTGATTTCAGGTTCAGGCTTGGTTTCAGGTTTAGATTCAGGCTTGGCTTCAGGTTCAGGTTCAGGCTTGGCCTTGACTTTGGGTTCAGATTCAGGCTTGGCCTTGACTTTGGGTTCAGATTCAGGTTTGGCCTTGGCTTTGGGTTCAGGCTTGGCCTTGGCTTTGGGTTCAGATTCAGGTTTGGCCTTGGCTTTGGGTTCAGGCTTGGCCTTGGCTTTGGGTTCAGATTCAGGTTTGGCCTTGGATTCAGAGCATTCAGATGAGCATTCAGTAACAAACAAGGGTTCAGGCTTGGACAAGGATTCAGAGATCGACATAGGTTCAGGCTTTGGCGAGGATTCAGGTGAGAATTTGGGTGAGGATTCAGAAATAAACATGGGTTCAGGCTTGTACACAGATTTAGAAGCTATGAATTCAGGCTTGGACAAAATTTCACACATGGGCAAAGATTCAGGCACGGACAAAGATTCAGGCTTTGACTTGGATGCATGCTTTCTTTTCCTCTTTTTCTTGGTTATCTTAGAGCAGCAGTGTCCAATCTTATCCAGAAAGGGTTGGTGTGGGTGCAGGTTTTCGGTCCACCCAAAAATGAGTCTCGCCTGATTCCACCAGTTTATACAGTTGATCTAAGCTTTCAATAGGTTCAGGTGAGTCTCCTGCTTGGTTGGAATGAAAACCTGCACCCACACTGGCCCTTTACGGATCTGATTGGACACACCTGTCTTAGAGGGCTCTAAAGTGGTTAATTCTTTCTCAGCCACTGGAGGGGGCTCTTGAGCAGTCATTGCCTTCTGGCCACTGGAGGGGGCTCTGGAGCAGTCATCTCCTTATCAGCCACCGGAGGGAGCTCTGGAGCTTGTGTCTCCATTTCAGCCACCGGAGGGAGCTCTGGAGCTTGTGTCTCCATTTCAGCCACTGGAGGGAGCTCTGGAGCGGGTTCGGCCTCACCGAAGGCCTTGTGGAACCATATTAGCATCTCCCCAAATTCCGGTTCCATTGAGGGCATGGTGTTCAAGACACCACCCTGACTCCAGAGTAATCCTGCAGTGTCCCGGTTTTGGTGAAACATTCTGTCACTTCAGCAAGGTTTAGGCGGACACATATGCAGGCTGGAGTCAGAAGAAAAATCTTTAAACAGGTTTATTTAATAGACAGCAAAGCATGAGTCCTCAGGCATGTGTTGACAGTGGATGAAGCCAGAGAGTGCACATGATGCATGTGCTGCACAAGCTAATGCTCAAAGCACTCTCCATGCATGCGCTGCAAGGGAATAGTCCCTGATAACTTCCTGGTAGGTGACTAAGATAAGTTGTTCCCAGTTGTGAATGAGTGTGTGAATGCATGTGTGCATAGTGTCCTGCACTGGATTGATGTTCCATACAAGATGCAAGATGTATTCCTGCATCATACTCAGATTATTAAAAAAAAAATGTTTAGTCAAGTTAAAATGAATGAATAAAAGATTTATGTTTGTAGATTTATATTTTTCACCCAGAGGGATACAGCTGTACTCAGCACTTAGAGCTGTATGGTACATAGTACAGGCAAATGCATCACGCTAGAGTTATTACTTCAAGCTGGAATTTTGAAGTGGATAACATTGATTGTATACAACAGCACATGTCAAGGTGTGGATTATATTAAGCAGTAAGTGAACAGGAAGCAGCGAAAATGGGCAAGCCTAAGGATCTGAATGACTTTGATAAGGGCCAAAATGTGATGGCAGGATGACTGGGTCAGAGCATCTCCAAAACAATAGGTCTTATGGTGTGTTCCTGATATGCAGCAGTTAGTACCTACCAAATGTGGTCCAAGGAAGGACAAGGGGTGAACCAATGGCAGGGTCATGGATGCCCAAGGCTCACTGATTTGCTTGGGGAGTAAAGGCAAGCCTGTTGGGTCTGATCCCATAGAAGAGCTACTGTTGGACAAATTGCAGAAAAAGTTCATGCTGGCCATGGTAGCAAGGTGTCAGGACACACAGTGCATCACAGCTTGCTGTGTATGGGCCTACATGGTTGCAGTGCCCATGCTGACCCCTGTCCACCATCAAAAGCACCTATAATGTGCACTTAAGCATCGGAACTGGACCATGGACCAATGGAAGAAGGTGGCCTGATCTGATGAGTCCTGTTTTTGTTTTTTTTGCATCATGTGGATGACTGGTGGTGTGTGTGTCAAAGAGATTGCACCATGATGCACTATGGGAAGAAGGCAAGCTGACAGAGGAAGTGTGATGCTTTGGACATTGAAACCTTGTGTCCTGGGGTTCGTGTAGATGTTACTTTAACAGGTACCACCAACATTTTTGTAAAAACATTTTTGTAGGGCAAGTACACCTCTTCACAGAAATTCATAAAACAAAGGTTCTGTGTATTCCTTAATGGCAATAGCCTCTTTCAACAGGATATTGCACCCTGCACCCAGTCTGATCCATGGAGGCCCAACATTTGAATGTACATTTGAATGTCTGCTCTAGGATTTGCCCTGGGTTTCACCCAGTCCCCGCGCCAGACACGGATTTGCGGACGGGCCTCGCATTGCTTTGGGGGGCAGACGTTACAGGCGGCGTTGGCAAAATGATGTTAGGGGCGGGGGGGCATGCACCATTAAAATGTTGCGAGCGGGGGGAACGCGGCGACAAAATGTTCCTGGTTTCGGGGGTGGGGGGGTGGAGTTAAAGGCTCGTATTCCCAGGGCGGGCCGGAGTGAGTCAGGGGACGGGCACGGTACCCTAAGGCCCGCCCCTGGCGCTGAACCTGGTTTCACCTAAAAAGGCTAAATTTGTTGTTAAAAAGGATAAACCAGCATGAAGACCAGAGAGCTGTCTGTAGCAAAAAGCAAGCCATTTTGAAGCTGAGAAACAAGGGAAAATTGATCAGAGCCATTGCACAAGTGGGCATAACCAATATCCTAGTGTGCTAACAACCAGAACCCCAACAGGTCATCTAAGAAAAACAACAGCAGTTGATGACAGAAACACCTGCCCATTCCTGCAATTCTTCAATCAGCCAATCATGTGACAGGAGTGAAATGCATAAACTCATGCAGATACAGATAAAAAAAATATCAGATAATATTCACATCCAACATTAGAGTGCAGGGAAAATGTGATCTTAAGGACTTGAATGGGGCATGGTGGTTTTTGACAGGCAAGCAAGTTTGAGTAAATCAACCAGCTCAAATAAGCATGCGTTACAACCACGGTGAGCAGAAAAGCATCCCAGAATACACAAGATGGGCTACAACATCAGAATACCTCATCAGGTTCTACTGCTGTCAGACAAGGACTGGAGCAGGCTCACTGAAACTGGACAGATGAAGCTTGGAAAACAAGACATTTTGTATCAATGTCCTTCATCAGCTGTGCAAACAAAGTACCTTCGAGACTGTAGAAAATAAAACTAGTAGATATTTATAATGTGTTATGATGTAATATCCGTTGTCAACATTCATTATGCCTTTCGTTCCACGGGGTTCCAGAGTTCCCAGACTGTAGAGGAGCTCTTTATCCCTGTTTCTTCACTTCATTGCTTCCATAATACTGTAATGCACACAAAGATGCCATTATTGTTATGGACGGTAATAAGTGTCTCAGCACTGGAAAGGAGAAAACCATAAAATACTCAACAGAATGATCAGCCAATGTCCTATTGCAGGAGAGAGTAAACAATTGGTGTGGTGATATATGAAGAGTGATGAGTGACAAAAAGTGGTCCTTTAAGGCCGGTGATTTTAGTGTTACATAATTTGCATGTGGGACATCTGGAGTGGCTGCATGCATTACGTGTCATAGCTTCTCTTAGGCTGCTTTTTTAGCCTGTTTTTTCCTGTATGTAGGAGATGAGTGGAGGTTCAAGATCATCCTGCAGAACCGGATTTATGAGTTTTTAAATATAATCTCAGCCATTGCCTTATTAATAGGATGGTATGGTCACATCTAAAAACCTTACCCACATTATATTTTATATTCAGAGCTGTCTTATTGGAAAGAGGTATACAGTTTTGGAAGTTTTCAGTTGTTACGAGACACCACAGATGAGGTATATATCATATGGACTCACTTGGAGCTAAAGCCCGCAGTGTTTGTACGGTGAAGCGTGACAAGGAATTCCAAATGTGTTCATATGGGTTTGAGATGTTGTGCACCCAGAACTTTGCTGGTATGCAGTAAGCTTTTGCAGTTCTTAGCTTCGGGCAGCAGACCTGGTTGCATTGTGTGCCACTACACAAGTTGTATAACAAAAAAATATATAAACACACAATGACTTTTGGAAACACTGCTGCATGTATGTATAAACATATTTGTTGTCTTGCTACCATGGACACTTATTATCTCCATATCTGCAGATTAAGACCAAATTTTCACACTTTTCTCTTTTTACTTTACTGTTTTCAAATGTATACCATGCACACACACAAGCACAAGCACACACACACACGAGTGTTAGTACAGCTGGTGGTGAAATCCAGCTGCCCAGTGAGGAGTCTGTGGAGTACTGCACTGTGTGAGTGGGCACGTGTACGTGTGTGTGTGTGTGTGTGTGTGTGTGAGTGCGCGCGTTGACAGGCTGCTCTGTTTCTACTGACACCCGGGGGGCGAATTTGTCATTTCGCTTTTATTTGATTTTCTTCTCCGTGGTGGGATGGCTCTGCGCTCATTATCACCATGACTGCCAAGAGGAAGGAACTAAGAAAGTAAAGAAAGAAAGAAAGAAAGAAAGAAACATAGAAAAAAGAAAGAAAGAAAAATCAATGGACCTCTTTCTAAGAAAGAATAGCAGATAACAATGAAGGGTCAGTAAAGTTGTGTGAAGTTAATTGTTTATTGGACGAAGAACCACATTTGGTAACTTCAACAGATATACAGTATATATATATATATATATATATATATATATATAATTATAATTATAATTTTTCCCTATGCTGGCCAGATATAGTGACTCTACTGAAATTAATTTAGAACATAAAAATGAAAAATTCTTGTACTATAAATCTATTTTATATCCTTCAGTAGCACTCTAGGGTTGAAATGATGAATTTCCATGTATTTCAATTAGTGCCCTCTAAAGGGCTGATATTATTCCTGTAGTTGCACTCATCAAGGATGTTACAATAAATAATCAGTAGTGGAAAGTCTTGTTACAGTACTTGAGTACATTTACTTATAATTTATGTTTTTCATTTTCATCTTCTGCCGCTTCATCCTGGTCAGGGTCAGGGGGGAAGCTGGCGCCAATCCCAGCTGACATCGGGCAAGAGGCGGGACACACCCTGGGCAGGTCACCAATCCACCGCAGGGCAACACACACAGAGACAGACAACCATTCACACTCACATTCACACCTACGGGCAATTTAGAGTCACCAATTAGCCTAATTCC
>JAQMCW010155064.1:0-12218 GCA_030068335.1 Chrysichthys cranchii | reverse complement strand
ACCCAGCAGATGTGATCACTTTTTTCTGTTAACCCATAATAAAGTCATAAAAGAACCAAACTTCATGAATGTTTTTTATGACCAAGAAGTATCTGTTCCAATCACTCTATCAGAGAAAAATCAGAGTTGTAGAAGTACCAGGAAGCTCAAGAGAGCCATGATATTATGTTCTTTACAAGTGTATGTAAACTTTTGACCACGACTGTATATTTTCATCATTATAACTTCTTAATGATTATTGATTTTATTAAAATATAGAGTACTGACATTACTTAAACCTCATAGTTGTGTTGTGAACAAATAAAGGACAGGGAGACGTTCTTAATTTTGGTCATTTTCTTCATGTGGTGATAAAATGGGTCATTGAATGTTTAGAATCCACTGGCTTGATATTCAAGTTTACCGATTTTAATCTGTAATTCACTATTGCGTCTAAAACACCCCAACTGTCCATGGAGCGCACCAGGGAACGCAACTCGGAATGACGTAAATACCTCAAGATCATTTTTGCCTTGTGCTTCTCGATCGGCGTCATCCGAGAACCGATTACGAAGGTCAGTGTCACAGTTGGTGGGGAGGCCAAGGCTGGTCATGCTGTCCTTTAGAGTCCTTTCCGTGTCTTCGGAGCTCTTTACCAGGTCTCCATCAACGTTGGCCAGGACTGAGCTATGTAAAGTTTTCATTAAATTGTCCAGCATCTTGCTAACTAGTGCTGCCTGAGTATTGTCATTCCTCAAGTCAGTATCCTGAGTGGTTTTGCTGAACTTGTCCAGTAACTCCATGACCTTCAGTGCCTCCTGAGACTTGTTCTTCCTGAGGTCCGTGTCTTGAAGGCCAATGCTGGTCAGCATATCAGTCAGAGTCTGGCAGGATTTCTCAGCTGAAAATAAAAGGTGAAGATGCATCTAATTTGAGCAGCTGAAGGTGTGAGGATTGTTTTGCTAGGCAACTAGATGGCTTTATGAATTGAGCTGTGTGGAAAAAAAAGGCCTCTAAACCGATCTTTATCCAGAAAAAAAAAACAGATAGACCTGAATACTTCTTGCATTGAAAAGAATATTAACCATGTAAAACATAACCTCACAGTTACTTCCGCTCCCAGCCTTGTTCTGATTGTTGTCTCAGAACCAAAGTACTGACAATACAGAAATTTTAGACACAATACAGATAAAAATCAAAGAAATGTCAGTACAGACTAACACTGGAGATCTGAATTATAGCTGATCAAATGAAAAATGATGATTTCTGAAATACTGAGTGTGGGATGTTCATATGAAACACCAGTGTAGACAACCAAAAGAGCATTCCATTTCTCTCTCAATACCTGCATTATAATTCATTTCATCATCAAAGTAATATTAGGATTTTCCTGCATGTTTTTTGCCTACCTTGACCTTCCTCAACCTCCCCATTGCTAGGCGTGGCCATCCTCGAACACTTTGCGCCCGTGTACTGAGCTTCTTCCTCCACCTTCCTCTTTAAACCACGAGTTTCTGATGGCACGTCTTTCTGTTTGGCTTCTTTAATTTTATTCATCTGAATGAGCTTTAAAAACTCTTCTTTTATTCCCTCTGGCTCACTAAAGGCCTTGGGAGCATCCGTGGTCTCTAAGTCAGTACCAGACTCGGGAACACACCTGAATGTCTCCACCAAGTTCCTTGCTTTTTCAACAGGCATCGTGTACAGACCGGGGCTGTAAAAATAGGAATCAATGTAGCTTTCCCACTTGAATCTCTGCCTCGGGGCAGGAAAGAGCTTCTCCCTGTCGTCCAGCTTGATGTCGTAGTCGAGTCGGACTCGCTGGATGGGTTTGGATTCGTGGAGGCCGCTAAGGTATTCGCGGGCCTGCTGCTCCACTCCGGCACTCAAGTTAGGCGGAGGGTTACAGCGCACTTTGCTGAGGGCGTAGTGATACGCGGGGATGAAGCTGTTCAGGCATGGCATTACAGGGTCCTGGGGCACTGGGGTCAACGGTGTGCAGGAAGTATGCAGTTCAGGTGCTTAATGGAGACAGGATGTTCACAGAATAGGTAAATAATTCCTACTTTCTAATCAAAACTTCATAGAAGTATGCTAAAATAAAAAACATTTAACATTTAGATCAACTACCAGTGAAAATGTCAGAATTACTACAAAAAAAAAAGGGGGGGGGGCGGGGGGGGGTGAGAACACATGGTATCCCAAGAGCAATCCTCATAACAAGATAAAGGATTGGAGTTAAGTCTACTTAATTGAATTCTCACATTGACACTAGCTGCTCATTTACAATTTTGTGCAAAACACTGTTTAGTACAGTCGTGGTCAGAAATTTACACACAGACATAAAACATGCGCATGAATGTCTTGGCAAAATTGGGCCGTCTTTGAATTGGTCACTCTTTGGGGAATAATAATTGTACAACATACATCATTGATTATAAAAAGAAAACCCACAAGAATCTGGTGCACAAGCGTTATTTTTGGGGGGTTTTCTGAAATCAACAAGGGTTTAAGATGATATACACACGATATCAAACAGGGTCAAACTTCACAGCTGGTAGCTTCTCAATGCATGGCATAAAAAGAGGTTGTTTGATGAGTACACGTTAATGGAAGATGCAACAACTTTGCTCAGGTCTGGTAGGAGACCCAAAATGTCACCCTCAGTTGAGAGGAAACTGGTTCAGATGGTCAGGAACAACCCAGGAACCATCAAGACACAGGCCTGCCATGAACATTGTCTACAATCAAGTGAGTTTTGCGCCACCATGGACTGAGAGGCTGCCATCCAAGGAAGAAGCCCCTGCTCCAAAAAAAAAAAAAGGCCTTCTGGAGGAAAGTGTCATGGTCAGACGAGACAACAACTGAGTTGTTTAGCCACAATGACCAGAGGTACACTGCACCAATTGTTAAGCATGGGGGTGGTAGCATCATGCTCTGGGACTGTTTTGTTGGCAATGGAACTGGTTTAGGGTTACAAAGTGGATGGAATAAAAAAAGAACCTCAGAATTATTCGGCATAACCTCAAACCATCAGCTAGATGACTGAAACCTGGACACCAGTGGGAGATCCAACAGGACAATGACCCCAAATACACATCGCAGCTCTTTGTGGAATGGATAAAGTAGGCTAACACTGTTGTACAATCATACTTTCTCAGAAAAATAAGTCGTCACAGAAATCCTTTAAAGCCCAATATTGCCATGACATTCATAACCATGATGACTGTTCTATGTAAACTTCTGACTGCAACTGTATAGAGCACCACACATGAAATCTGAGTCACTTGTGATGCACTATTTATAAGGTGACCACAATATTAAAGACAGCAAAAAAGGGATTATTTTTTCTTTAAACAAACTGGCATTTTCAAATGTAAAAGCATGACGGGGGGTGGCTCTATCCAAGGATTTGATTGACTTGTAAAAAGTTGGTGGTTTGCAGTCAAAGAGGACTTCTTGCCTCCAGCAGTACCACGAGAGAGCTGGAAATGGAGGAGGCCATATTTATTTAAGCATATAACTTAGGCTGGAAACAGAGGTGGTGAAAAAGCCAAAGTTTGCGCTCACCCACGGATTTTGTTCTTAACCGCAAGTTTAGAGACTTGTCGAAATTGTTCAGAGGATTAAAAAAAAAGTCAGTGTTATAGTGGAGACTACCAACAAAGAATAATTTTGTCTTTTAAGTGATTGATACAGTTTAGTGTACCAAGGACATAGGCCATCAGGCTAGCATTTAAAATAAAATTTTAAAAAAAGGTCAATGTGGTATTAATGTCATTTACTGGCATGATACTTCGCAGAGTTACCAGACAGGTATCATTAAAATACACAAGTGTTTAATCCACAATTATGATTTATCGCTGTGCTTAAATACTTACAGCATTTCGACACATCCCGTGCATGGCGATAGATGAAAAGTGCTTGAGAAGTTGCTTTCCAAGCTGCTCTGCGTGCTTAAAACATATAAAAAGACTTAACATTTTTTTTTCCCTTAGGAAGTTATGAAGTAAAAACTGAAACTGTCCGAAAGAAACAGCACCATACCATTTGATCTGGACAACTGGCTTGAAGACAGAAGGAAAAGAAAACCTTTGTCGTTCACCATGTTCATCAATACCTGCACATTGTGGGTAAATGTGTGTATATATAAGTTTAGGGTGAGATCTTTCAGAAGCAAATGCTTTATTCTCAACTCAGTATTACATTATTTAATCTTACATGCAGCCTCAAGACTCAGACACCTACCAATCCCTTTTTTTCAAGTTCCTGAAACAATTCAGCCAGGCCCTCTCCTGATTTATTTTTCTCCTCCACGACCTCAAACAGACAGCAGTGCATTCCACTCTTGAACACTGCAGACCAAGACACATGCTAGAAATATCTCACATTTGCTCCTAAGTATACATTTGTATTAACCAGGAGGAGTCAAAAAAGGAAATAATTATATAATAATTTATTACATCAGTGTAGCACACAGATAAACAAAATTTGGGCTACAAGATTTATCTTTTGGTGGTGTATATAAAAGATCATGTTTAAGTCTGTCCTGCATCTTTATTTTCTCTCTACATGTTTATCCACACAGTGACTATATGTGTTGGACTTTTTTTTTGTTGCTGTTGCTTGGTTCTGTCAGCATTTCCACACACCCGCACGTTTCTGATTCTGCAAAGGTCATCCATGCACGCTAATTAAGAATCAATAAACATTCTACTAAAATCAAGTAAATTGCACGTCTCGTGCTGAGCATCTGGGTCACTGATTTTTCCCGTTAAAGACTGCAGAGTTTACCTTCATGGCTGCCGGAGTAAAGATCCCAAGAGAAAAGTGTAGATGGAATTAACCCCTTTACTTGGTCCAGCCTCATAACTTTACCCAGCTCCAGCCTGTCCGGTCTGCAAAATTTGTATTACAAAATTACTTAAAATTGCAGTGTGTGTGGACCAAAATAAAGGGGGAAAAACAACAAAAAAAACAGGGGTGTCAATTTACGGCCCAGGGATCAAGACCGGCTTTAAAGATGTTTTAATCTGGCCCAAGAAATGTGGTTGCTAAAAATGTGAAGGAAAAGGAGCTAATCATATTCAATGAGCTGGGGAGCAAAATAGAGTAATTAACTTCGCACTATATTGCTAAATCCAATTCCTGATTAGCAAGCTAAAAATTTAAGATATGTTCCTAATTAAGTCTGTTTCAGTTCCAGGCTGTAATACTATACAAACGGGAAACATTTAAATAGGTGAACATTTTATGATAAAGTGAATCTCAGAATTGAACTATTTTGTAGAGTTACTATTACTATTTTGCTTGCCCTGGGGCCACTTTTAAAAATCTCTGACCTAGCTCATGTAGTGACACTGCTTAGGAGTCACACTGGCCTGAATTTTAATGAGATTTTCCCCTTCGTTTGCAAAAATGCTTGGTCAGCCAATTTCAGATGCTTGTATCTTTGCAACAGTAACACTTAGGAACCTGGAAAAAAATTCAAGTTCGTATGGGTACTGATCAAGGCACATATTACTATAAAATATGTACAAGGATTTAGTGAATTATTCATCACGACTGCTAAAAACTTGACAGTGCGAAATTCAATAAAACATTTAAAAGAGAAAACATTCTGGGTTTTTTTTTTTGTTTGTTTGTTTGGGTTTTTTTTAGATGTTGTAAAGGGGACCCATTACGTTCAAATGACAAATGAGAGTGACAATATTTTTACTATCCCTTGAGATTCTGGGCCTGTTGCAGGACAACTGTTATGGAAATTTATGATATCTGTTGACCATACCTCTTGCCTTATTGGAGCGAGATACCAAGTGCTGTTGTAAAAAAAAAAAAAATGGAGCAATGAATATATACCAAAAAGGTTTGGTGACCATACTGACAATATTGATAGAGATATGGCCATTAGAATATTGGTCAAAAGTAAACAGGGATATGTTTGGAGATTTTTTTTTTTTTAAACCTCAAGTTGGGTACATGCTACAAGCTAAATAAATATGTATTTAGAATTAGGCCAAGGTCATGTATTTCCACAATTTTTTCCAGATGCTTAGGAGTTACTGTTGCAAAGATACAGGCATTTGAAAACTGCCAGCCTAGCATCTTTGCACACAAAGGAAAAAAATCTCCTTAAAATCAAGCCAGTGTTACTCTGAAGCTACATGAGCTAGGCCAGAGAAATCTCGGATTTCTCATTCACTTCAAAACAGTGAAGTGCATAGTCAATGTTATATAATGAACACACTAACCTAGAATGTGATCTAAAGTAAACACTAGAATGTACAGTATTTTCTCATTTAAAAGTAAAGTGCTGGGTTTTTTTTTTTTACTGTAGCTGTAAGCAGCCATTTTGATATGCCCTCATGTGCTGAATTCAGAGATGAGTAGGCCCTCCTATTATCTAAAATGAGTTTGACATCTCTGGACTAATCATAAAGAAGCTACTGCTGTGAAAGAAGAAACGCACATCTTGAAAGGAAGGAAAGGATGAGAAATGGAATGAAGGCTTGCTTGATACATGTCCTTTCCTCTGTTCACAAAGTGTCCTTTCCAGACAGTATAGCCGCATCTTTCTAAAAAGAAAGATTATATAGAAGAGTTAGCTCTATTATGCACAAGAAATGTAAAAAAAACAAAACAGATCAATTTTCTAAGCTGGTTGCTATTCGTCTTCAAATCTTGCACACAAAGCTAAGCATCACTGCGCAGACCTGCTGAAACAAAAATAATTAAATAAATAAATAAAAACACTTATTTTGTGGAACAACAAGTGAGGAGACCTCTACCTGTTCCTGATGGCAGGCTGTTAGACCTATGAATGAAAAAAGAGGCAAAAAAGTTTAACGGATGCTCGACTAATAATTTAGATTATACGCAATCATGCTGATATATATGTGCATATGTAGGATACCTCTGCACAGGTGAGGCTTTGGGGCCAGCTGTAATAGCCTCTTTGACTTTGAACTGAAAGGAAACTACAGCATGTGGACACACGTGCCTCGGTCTGGATGAAGGCTCATAATTCACATATTCGTAAAAATATTGCTGTGGGGAAATAAACAGTAAAAACAACAGAAATTGCGTGTTACGCAAATATTTCTTTGCAGTAACAGCTGAGCCAGAAATACATAAAGACAAACACCAGAATAAGTGTGTAATTTTTTTTAATAAGAATTATTTGTACCTGAGTATACTCAAATGCCTTGTAAGATGTCAGAACCGTCACCCTGTTGGCGTTCTTCGAGAAATGGCTGTCAAATTTGGGGGTAGGGTCCAAACCTCTTAACATGTTCTCATGTATACTCTTTACTCTGCCCTAAAAACAGAACAGAACAAGTCTTAGTCAAGTTTGACATGTTTAAACCCTGTACTGTACAATGTCACGTAGCTACCTTTATCACTTTAAAGATGATCATCTCGCCGGTGAAGCCGGGCTCAGGGGAACTGGGTTGTAGCAAGTCGGAGAACTGACACAAGTAAACGCCTAAAACATCATAAATAAGCAAGTAAGTAAATAAATATTTAAATAAATGAATGAATGAATAAGGTTAATTGTTTAGACATTGTCAGGGCGAAGGTCTCAAAAATGCACAAAGTCAAAAATGTCTTGAAAGGCAGTTTATTCGGCTCAGCAAGCAATACAGCAAGTGATCTTCTCAGATACAAGATCAAGAAGACAAATTCTCTGTTCAAATCATTCCTATTTATTCCCTAAAGACTTCCTCTTAATCTACGTCACGTTCATCTGACTTCAGTTCGCTATAATTAAATCCTAAACCACGTTTAATTTGCCTTATATGGTCTTTCTTCCGCGTCATCTTTCTCTTCTAGTCCGTGTTTTGCCATTATTATTTTTAAGCTTCAGGTCACCGTGACTTTAGAGAGACGTTCGCTTACCATATCTTTAGGCCTTGCTTTTGGGCCTAAGCGGCCCTAAATATAGACGTTTTGGTTTCTTACAAATGTCTGTATGTAAATCTACCCTTTCTATGTGTCTTGTGGTTTCACTCCTGTTTCCTGAACACCTGTGGTAGTGAGTGCTTGGTGTACGTGGGTTTTGAGATGAACATGCTTGTCCACACTTTATAGTTTAAGATTTGGGGCACACAGATATGTTATTCAAACTTCACTCCATCAAGCTTTCTGAGCTTGTGATTTTATCTTTCCCGTTTATCTACGCCACCACAACATGGACTGTAATCACGCTTCTAAATGCTAAAATGTTACCTTTGCTGGAATGTCCCAGAAGGCTCATCCAGCTGTTGCTGACTGATAAACCTTTTTCACAAACCAAAGGGACCTGAAAACATCACATGAAATGTTAATAAATACAAGGATTTATTCTAATCATGGGTGGTTAGATCAGTTCTCCCGATCACAAACATTCTCATTTTGAAACTTCAATCCAGGTAATTCACAGAAAGACTGCTGGCATTGTTTGAAGACTCGATGTTGCCATCTCGAATGGACAGCCTTGAAAACAACACAGTGAAGGACAGACATGCTAGAGAAAGCTGACAGATGACAACGTGAGTCAGCATAAAGTGACTTAAAGCTGCCAAAAAGTACAAGCTGTACTTGAGGATTTATGAAGAGACGTCAATTACAGCCCTGAGATTGAGAAGGCATGTGCTCTTCTCTTACTCTTTCCTTTGTATATTTAATGCCCTGAAGTCTGGGTGATGTTTTACATGTTGGTCCGGTCTGAATTTGTTTTCTATTTGAATACAATTCGTGAATTTCCTTAAACGTCAAGCTACACAAGTTACCTTCACCTTAAAGTTCAGTCCTGTGGAGACCTTAACCTCAAGATCATACAAACATCAGACAGCCACTGTACACTAAGCTGTAATTAAGTACCACTTCTCAAAGGTAATATTCAAACTCACCATACACACACAACGGTTGGTGAAGTCTACAAAAAGCTCTGAGAGGATAAGCAGATTATGAATGTTAAAGATAACACATAGCACTAACGTTAGCTGGCTAGCTTGTTGCTAATACATACAAGTAGTACACTTCTGGTGCTCAGACAGAGCAAACAAAGGGCGCCCTTTTGCTGAAGCGTCCACATTTTCCTCAGAGTCAAACGTAGCGTTATATCAACAGCTGTACAGCCATCTTAACATGTCGGAGTGCAAAAACACCACCTAGAACTGGGGTTCTCAAAGTAGGGACATATTATTCAGGTTAATTTGGTTAATATGTATCTTATCATCATTATGGTTGTTATTTAATTCTTATAAACACCTAGAACGTATCGATCATAAGGAGGTGAACAGAAAGCTCCACGAACTCACGTCTGTAAGGAAATGGCCAGAAAAACTATTGTTAATTCTTTCCATGGATCAGTTCGGGAGTGTTATGTAAACCCTGACACAATAAATTTTAAGTGATCAGTTGTCCGATTTTATGAGTACGCTTAATTTTCTTGTCCTCTCTTTAAAATAACGGTGGCAGAAAACGTTTGTGCGATGCCACTGAAGAACAATTTTCAGTTAAACTGAAAAATAACTAAATAAATAAATAAATGCATGAAAAGCCCCACACCCCATCTAAGGCTGTTTAAGGAGATAGCCCGACTAACCTTGTCAGAAAGCAGGAAACAATAAGACTCCGCCAGTTCTTTGTCGGTGCGTCCATCCTGCTTCAGCTCTTTCCTCTTCTCAATGAACTGCATATAAACAATTGCAACATCTTTAACTCCGAGTGTCAAAACTCTACTAATGTTACACATTAACACACCGCACATTCAGACGTGGACAAATCACTCGCTTGGGACAAGCAGAATAACACATCAGACGTTTTATTGATGTTTAATAGTATTTACCAGGCAGGCACAGTAGGCTGCAATTTTTTTTTTTATAATTTATTTATTTTTAACCACTTTTACATTCTTGTCCAACAACCAGAGGGGAAAAAGTGCTTATTAACTTATTTACTATTACAAAACAAACACGTCATGTTTTCTGACTCGTGCTGTGTGTTTCCCTACCCAGGATCAGTATGGGCATCCTTAGGATTTATATTTACTACACAGATTAAATACCTCGCATGGTTTAGAGCCTGATCTTTTCAGAATCAGGAGCACAAAACGATGTGCAAAGAAACACCTTTGTGTCTAAATGAAGTTTTTCCTGGTTTAATATTCGTTCATTATTAAACCATACAAGTCCAGAGGAATGATTTGTTTCGACGGAAACAATAACGTATGAGAATTTACTAGGGCTGTTGAGCGATGAAAAGAAAATTAATTGAATTAAATCACATGCTCTGATGAATTAATCAAAATTAATTGCAGGCATCAATTTTCACTGTGAAAGTATTGAAAATTTTCAATTCAAATGAAATTTGGCAGAAGACTATCGATGAATAATCAACATTATAGACTTAGTAGTTAGTCAGTCACAGGTAGACTTGCTCAGTTTGTGTCTGAACACCTGGTTGAGTGTGGCTTGACAAACCTGGCTGCAAGCGCGAGCTTCAGGGGCCGTGCTATCCCGGATCTCCAGGTTGACTGCAATTCCTAAATGCTCATCACTGAGGTGACATTTCTACGGAGCCCGTGGCGCACATAAAACTTACGTGTTTGCAAAAGGAAAGTTCCTGTCACACACAGGAAACTGTACCGGATTTTTTTAATTTTTTGCTCCCCCATGTTCCTTTAGGGGCTCCGTCCCTCTCAACATTTCCATCAGAGTGTTGTTTGTTTTTAAACGTGAATGCTGCACTCAGAGGGCTTAGCAGGATGCACTCATCTGCCTCTTTCATTTTACAAAAACCACTGTGGCAAGAACAGCACTGGTTCAAGGGGCACCACAGAACACATTCAATCAGAGTAAATTTTTTTAACGTGTTATTTTTTCTGTGATTAATTAAGCAAAAACGAACACGGTATTTTGACAGGCCTAGAATTCATATGTTAATATAAACTTGTGATCTGAAGAGCAACCGGTATGACTGTCAATGCTGCGGTCATCTGAAACGAATCAACGCCTTCTGACCTAACGGTTGTCGGAATTCAACAGAGGAAAAAAACATCTAACGGTTAAAAAGTGTCTAAAGTGTCACCTGTACAGAAGAAGCGTAAGGTAAAGTGTTCTTCAGTAAATGAACTCACATCTTTCTCCAGAAGCTCGTTATGGACGAGGCGAGGCTTGGAGTACACAAAGTTCCCCGTCGAAGCAGGATCCTTGTAGCTGGAGGTGATTATGGTGAGGATTTCTGTAAACTCTCTGGACTCTGAGGACAAGTACTGGAACAGAGCTGCGGACAGAGACGAGACATTGAGATACAAGTCCATTTTCGAGCAAGTCACTACCTCTCTGAACTACATTAGAGAACAGAAATAAAGTCCTGGGATACTAGCGATAATAGAGACAGGGAGAATTAAAACTGAGTGGCAAAGACTCCCAGTGCCTAAATAAATTAAGTCATGTGTGATTAAAAACCTTCCACAGTATTCCTGGGGTTCACTGAAATATTGTGAAATGTTATATTTTGAAATAACAGTGCACCAATTTGTGTACAAGTACATATTTTTTTAACTTTATTTCCTACTCATACTAAAAAGCATCCAAAATTAAAGGATTTGACAGAGTTTAGACAGCCACAGTATCATTAAGACCCCTGGGATGTTAGATTCCCCGTACAATGCGACAGATGCTTGTTCATTTTCTCTGCAAGCGTACAGCACGGGACTGCAAATCTACCGACAAAGACAAAGCAACAAAATTTGAATCAAAAGAATTAAAAGAAAATCACTGAAAGCCCGACATTACCATGAAATTTAAGTCGACGATGACTGCATGTAAACTTGCTGCACATGTTAAGCTGAAGTTTTCATCAATCTCATCACAAAATCATGAAGATTTTCAGTTACCAGACAGCACAGAGGTGTGGGTGTATGTCACAGCATGAGCACAAAAGTCTGATGGGCCGCGAACACAGGAAGTCACACAAACCTTCCTTTCACAGTTCACATCCTGCGTAAAAGCCAATGAACCCATGTTTGACATGATTCAACACACCAAACCCCCTGTGGTAGATAAAGTTATTGTAGTCTGTTACAGTTAAAAAAAAAAAAAAAAAAATTATATATACTGTTTATATACTATATTATATCTAATATATACATATATATATATATATATATATATATATATATATACACACACACACACACACATAAACATATATATAGACAAATATATACACACACATATATATACACACAC
>JAQMCW010155035.1:0-12225 GCA_030068335.1 Chrysichthys cranchii | reverse complement strand
ATTTTTTGGCTATATTTATGATCATAACTAAAATATGGAACATCATTTTGCCTTGAAATTTTCTGGCAATCAGAAGCGGTCATACCTGCACCTGTTAAGTGTGGGAAATACGTGGTAGTGTTTATTATTTTTTATTTATCAACATATAACATTAAAAAAGTAAAAAAAATGTACAAATACTGTGTTTTTGCCGCCTTACAATACATTAAACTGTAAGGGCTTTAACAATTCAGTCGCGCTCGTTGCTTATCTGAACCATTTTATTTTGTTTTAGTAATTTTCTGTGTATACCATTCCATTATCTACACAGAAGCAAGTGTACAAACCATAGATTAAATCTCGCTTTCAGTTACAGACACAAAACCTCAGAGCAATCAGAAATAAATCAAAATGTATTCATTTCCTGTCGAAACTGCAACAAATGAATTAAAATAGCAGTGAGTGTCTAGAGGAAAGCACGATTACAGGCACGCTTTTATGCCCGTTATCTCTCGCAGCCTTATCTTCCACACATCGGGGGGAAGCTGTGCTCTGGAGCCAAGCTCATTTGCAGCCTCATTAGAGCTCATCAGAGACGCCTCTGTGAGTTTGTGGCCAGAGCCAGGGAAGAACTCAGAGCTCTGAAACCTCCTCCACCTCCTGTTTACCATGTCCCACTTATTGTCCTGCACTTTATAAAAAAAATAAATAAATTTAAAAAAAAAGGCAGAACAAGGCAACGAATAGGAGCTGTTTGACATTTAATGCTGCCCTGTACTGAAACCCGTGTCCACCGAACAGGAACTGCGGGAGTTGCTCGCTTTAGTTAAAAAAAAAAATAAAAATAAGATCCCAAAACCAAGATAAAATCGTGTCGGGTCTTTTTCCACCTTCAACGTGATTTTGCTACCAACAGAATTCAAGATCAAATCGAAATATTTCAGGGGAAAAATAGAAAAAGAAACAACTTGATTGCACAGGTGTGCACTCCTCCTGACTAATACGTTCTTGAAGCACCTTTTGCTCGTCTTTCTTGGCAAGAGGGTACCAGCTCAAGTCATTCCACTCCTTCCTTTAAAAAAATGCTCCAGATTCATCAAATTGTGGGGACATCTCTTCTGCACAGCCCTTTCAAGTCATTCCACAGGTTTTAAACAGGATATAAATCTGGGCTCCGATTGGGCCATTTCAAAACATCGATCATCAGCTTTCTTCTGGATTTGTGCTTTGGGTGGTTTTTGTGCTGAAAAGTGAGATTCCAGTAGTCCCAAGTGAAGAGAAGCACTCATATAGCATGATGCTGCCACCATTGTGCTTCCTCATGGTCATGGTGTTCTTTGGGTGAGAACAATGTTCCCTCTAAGTTGCGCGCATGCGCAATCGCGCAGGCCTCTCTGACATGCCACGCACATGATTTGTCAGATCGCGCAGTCCCCCGCAACATTTTAACGCCGCCGCCGCCACCAGCACCCCCCCCCCCGGCAACATCCTAGTGCTCATAGTGCCGAAGCACGTCACTCAAACACATTTCAATTTGCTCAGTCCTGAAAAAAATTAGAGGGAACATTAGGTGAGAACTTTGCTTTGTTTTGTTTTGGGTTTCTTGTAAGAAAGGGCTTCCATCCAGTCACCCTATCCCAGACATGAGATGAATCCAAGAGGTTGTCATGACATGTAGAGAGTGACCAGTATGACCAGTCCTGCCAGATATTCCTGCAGGAATCTTAGCAGCGTCTAGATAAGATTTCTTCCTGTCCTTTTGTTTATTTCAGAGGCAGGTCTTGTTCTTGATAATGTCTCGGTGATGCCTCATTGTCTCCAATTGTTGACACAGAGAAATGTATCAGAAATGCTTTTGTACACCGATTGCTCCTGATCGATACCTTTCGGCAGTGAGATTCCCTATATGCTTTGTAAGCCATTGGTATGAATTACTTTCGAACATGAGTCTGAATGCAACTGGTTCATATCGAGCACAGTCGCACGCCACCTTAGGAAAAGATGTACACACTTATGCAACCAGGCTACTCCAAGTTTAACCTTTTCTTCCCTAAAATGTTGGGGGGTTTTTTGTGTTTTTTTTTTTTTTTTTAACTTGAAAATTATTGGTTGCTATTTCACATTAAAGTTTGTTTTCTTTTTTTTTATATCACAAAAACCTGCAATTTTAACGGGTGTGCAGACTTCAGATCCAGCATTTAGTAAAGTATAGCAATTTAGCCTAAACAATCCTCATTTGAGACATTTCCGACTGTCACTAGAAACAAACAGGAGCCTCATGTTTCATGTCTCTAAACCACAGTTGCCAGTAGAGTTTCTGATGCATTGTTTCATGTGTTGACATTGTTTAGCACAAACAAAAAGCCTGAGGCCAGAAGGCATGCGAGGAACATACCAGGGTTCACCTAAGCATAAAGAATGAGCATTTAATATGAAAAGATCACAAGCTTTTTGGGGGGAGTGAGAAAGGCTGAGGTTTGTGTGACGGGTGAGGACGTGAATGTTGACAGGATGAGCTTTTATTTTAGTTGAGCTAACCACTGTGGTGAGGAAAGCATTATAAACTAACCGCAGATAAATGTGAAACGAATAAACAGTTTTAAAGGCAGAGTGGTTTGCAGTGGCCTACATAGGCAAGGAGGGAGTGGGGAGAGAGGGAGAAAGGGGGGTGAGAGTGAGTGAGTGAGTGAGTGTTTCCAAACACTGCTATCAGGCCCTTGCAGTAGAAACGCTGACATGGTGGAAGTTACAGTTCTCCCCTATCTATAATGTTACTGAAGCGCAATCACTAGCAGTCCGTGTTGGGAGTTTTCTCTCCAGAACAAACATCATGATCAAATAAACAGAACAAATTTACACATTTTAAAACTAAGGGGACCTAGAAGACGACTGGTCACTGGTTTGGGTTAATTCATTTTAAAAACAGTCTGTTTATTTAAACAAGTAGTAGCCTACTGGTTTTTTTTCATGTTAGCTTAGTGTTTAGTCGCACTGTGGACAAAAGGGACGGAGTCCACAGTTCCAGGATTTAACCTGTTCCTGATGCGCAACCTTAGTACTGTATCACTATGACGTCAGCCAAATCAACGTTAGCCAGCTTCCTCTTCCTGACCAAAATGTTCACTATTTAGATGTGAACAAAATAGTGTGTGTGTGTGTGTGTGTGTGTGTGTGTGTGTGTGTGTGTGTGTGAGTGAGTGAGTGAGTGAGAGAGACTGAGTGAGATAGTGACAGAAATTGAGTGTGTGAAAGAGAGTGTGTGTGAGATAGTGAGAGAGAGTGAGAAAGAGAGAGTGACAGTGAGTGAGTGAGTGAGAGTGCGAGAGAAAGAGAGTGAGATAGAGACACACCGTGAGTGAGAGAGTGTGAGAGAAAAAGAGTGAGAGGTAGTGAGTGAGAGAGATAGTGACAGTGAGTGTGAGAAAGAGTGAGTGAGATAGTGAGTGAGTGAGAGTGACAGTGAGTGAGTGTGAGAGAGAGAGAGAGAGAGAATGAGATTGAGTGAGTGAGATAGTGACAGACAGTGAGTGAGTGTGTGAGAGAGTGAGATAGTGAGTGAGTGTGAGAGAGAGTGAGATTGAGTGAGATAGTGACAGACAGTGAGTGAGTGAGAGTGTGAGAGAGAGAAAGAGAGTGTGAGACAGAGTGAGAGAGCGAGCTAGAGAGAGAGTGAGTGAGAGAAAGAGTGAGTGAGATAGTGAGTGAGTGAGATAGTGAGTGAGTGAGATAGTGAGTGAGTGAGATAGTGAGTGAGTGAGAGTGACACTGAGTGAGAGTGTGAGAGAGAGAAAGAGAGTGAGATTGAGTGAGTGAGATAGTGAGACAGTGAGTGAGTGAGAGTGTGAGAGAGAGAGAAAGAGAGTGTGAGAGAGAGCGAGCGAGAGAGAGAGCGACAGTGAGTGAGAGAAAGAGTGAGTGAGATAGTGAGTGAGTGAGAGTGTGAGAAAGAGAAAGAAAGAGTGAGATTGAGTGAGTGAGATAGTGACAGACAGTGAGTGAGACTGTGACAGAGCAAGAGTGAGAGTGTGTGACAGGGAGAGTGAGAGCCACTGTGTGACAGAGAGTGATAGCAAGAGACAGTGACAGGGAGAGTGAGAGAGTGAGAGTGAATTCATCTCCTGAAGGTCTGCAGCGTTACTTGCTCTGCTGCTTCTCATCATTAAAGCACACGGTTCCAACACTGTTTCGTCAGTCGCCCAGACACAGCAGTATCTTACACTTACAATCAGCGAGTTACGCTTGTTAAGAAAACGTTCTCTCCGTACTCTAGCCAGTAAAGCACGGACAGCCATATCCTAAAGCTGGCACACATCACTAGAAGGACAGAGTTCTCCCCTCCACCATGACTGCTTTTGTTTCCAGTAGCGCAGATGTAGAGAATGATGTTATGATGCAGAAGTTTTTCGTAATGTGCAGCTGTCAGAGAAGCATACCAGCATCACTAAAAGGAATCGATCACCTCCGAGGCACACCATACTAATGGATCGGACCGTATGGAACCGGATCTCGATTCCCATCTCTGTGTTTGAATGAATAAAAATATAAAAAGTGACCGGTCAAACCAACCAATACTCGTGACTAAACCTTGATCATAAATATAATCCAGCGATAATGGTGGGCTGTAAGAGCATGATAGAGAATTGAAAAGGAAAAGCAAAATACATTTACCAACTTCAATAGAAGTAACTGAGAAATTTAACATATCACTTGTCCACACAGTCCCCGTGCAACACAACGCGTTTGTTGTATCCTCTATCTAGCTTTTGTATCCCACGGAGTAGTCGCTTTTTTTCTTCTGCTTCCAAAGCCAGGTGAGCACCGCCTCCTTTACTTCATCATCAAAGGAAGTGAATCTGCAACCGCGCAGCACCTCCTTCAGTGGACCGACAATGTGATAATCTTTCAGCACCAGATCCGGGCTGTAAGGAGGACATGGAAGACGTTCGAACCCGAGCTGTCTCTGGTGCAGTACGAGGACATGCATTGTGAAGACTGTCTCGGACAGCATTCCTCTTCTTTTGCTGCGAGTTGCAGGTTTAAGTTCATTTCACAGCAATTTGCATTGTTTACGGTTTGCTCATGTGGTTGGAAACGTCCCACAATAGACTCTTCATGTCCCAAAAGAGCATTGACATGATTTTCTTGGGGGAGGGCTGAATTTTGAATTTCTTCTTCGCTGGAGAAGTCGGATGTCTCCACTCCGTATTTGTCTTTAGCTCTCTGGTTTATCACGTAATTTAAATAACAGCTTTACGTTTTGCTTCTCCTTCATATAACAATAATGGGCAAGTTGTGATTTCCTCCTCTTCTATTGCAGACTCTTCTTTGATTCATGGAACCCTTGAGAACTTTCAGGACCCCTGGTGCAGAGTAGTTTGCGTGCGTGTGTGTGTGTGCATGTGTGTTATGTAGGGTCTCACCTGCAGCATCAGCTCGCAGTCCTCTCGGCCAACGAAGATCATCTCTCGTGGCAGTCGGTGGCGTGTGCCCGAGCTGCTCACCAGGAACCACGAGGTCACGCTCATCTTCACACGCTTTATCAAACGCTATTTAGCATCCTACACAACAAGGTTGCAATGTTAGAGAAAATTCTTCAGAACAAAGCTCACTGACTGCCAGATTTTTACACATGCAAATTCATCGGAATTGTTACGAGGCACAAAAGCAAGGAATTCCTGTACAGGTCTAACAGTTCGCACTGTTGGAAAAGCTGGAAAGACAGACGAGGTCGTTCATCTCCCTGGATTTCAAATCAATCCAAGTGCACAGTTTCAAGTACATGTCATTTCATTAAAAAAAAAAAAAGTCACTACAGCCATAAACCCTGTACGAGTCAGAGCGAATAAGACTCCCCAGCTCGCTCTGCCCAAACACACACACACACACACACACCGGTCAAACTGGTAGCCACTCGTCCCCAGAAGGTTACTCTCCACCTGCCTTATTAATTCACTAATCTGATGACTAAAGGCTCGAGATATTCTAATGTCCCGATTGTAACATTGAATACGCAGTGACATGTCACGTGTGTATCGCCAGAGGGAAATCAGTATCTTAAACGGACACTTGGTGTAGTGAAAGAGGACATGAAGTTAGTTGGTGTGAGAAAAGAGGATGCAAAGAATGGAGTTAGATGGAGACGGATGATTCGCCGTGGTGACCACTGAAGGGAACAGCCGACAGGAGTCGTAGTAGTGTATGATGTTGATGATTTAGCCTTGATAACCCAGAAACCCTCCAACTTCCAGCACCATCAGGTGAACATGGTGTCTCAGTGTGAGCAGCTCAGCTAGGTATGGGAGTAAAATTTTCAAAAATGGATGTATTATTGTTGGAACGAGCTTGCAAAAAAGCTTTAAAATAATACCACCATGATGTTCATAGGTTAAACATTGATGCAGATATGTTCATTAAACTCTCTGAAAGTGGGGCATATTTCTGCACCCTAGTTCCCTGTGTTTCTCTCCCCCTGTTCAGCCCAAAGCTGACTTTCCCAGCAGGTTATACACTTAACCAACCACTCAGATAACACTTGAGGCCTAGAAAAAACAACAAACAAACAAACAAACAAACAAACAAGTGGAAGAACACCTTGATTTTTATCAGCAGGCAAATTCACACCCTGCTCCTGGACCCGGGTCGCGTCCTAAACCGCACCCGAGGGAACTACACACCGCAGCTAAATATCGCGCGCGCACAGGTGGTAACCCTTGGTGACGTCATACGCCCTTCCACACTATTTAGTATTGGATAACGCGGTTTAGGACGGCGCGTCTCGTCTCTCTCCCTGTGTGAAAACATATCCTGGTTTAAAATTTGATTATCTGCTTGGACTCCACAGGAAGTCGCTGTGAGGCACAAAGTCTCTTCCCTGTCCCGGTGTTCCGCTCACAGAGGTGAACTAGCCTTCAGTGTTTACTGAGGACCGGCTGAAGTCAGCTACGGCTAGCGACGAGGCTAAACGCCGCGGTTTCGCGTTCAGACCGCGGCCACCAGGACACCTCAGTCAGTCTCCGCCTTTCACTGTCCGTCCTGTGAACAGGTTTAAACCGAGAGTCTGTCGGTTACACACCATAACCGGGTAACACTACTCACCCAGAAGGAACTTTCAGGGAGGAGGGGAAGTGCTGTAGCCAGCGCTCAGTAACAGGAAATGAGCAAACGCCTGTCCAAGTGTCGGAGTCTGACATTCCCCAAACACAACATGGCCAACAGCGAGTCCCTCAGCACGGACACCCGGGACACACCGCCCGGCCTGTGGGGGAATGCAGCAAATAACCGTACAGCTGGAGAGCCCGATGTCATCCAGGTGGATTAAACACACACACACACACCCTTCAACGAGTTCTCCCAGCTCGGCCACTCAGCTCTGCCCTCCAGTCAAGGTTGCCAGATCCTCCACCTCTCTAAAATCCCTCACCAACCTGTAACTGCACCAAATGAATTTCAAGATTTAAAGAGATGGATGGGGTCAGAAATGAGTCCATCAGAAGTACAGTGCATGTGAGATGTTTTAGGGATAAAGTCAGAGAGGCCAGACTGAGCTGGTTTGGACATGTACAGAGGAGGGATAGGGAATACAGTGAACCCCCGACTATCACGGGGTCACAGTCCAGCGTCCCCCAACAGGTGAAACCCGCGAAGTAGCACCATTAATTTTATTATTTATATATATATATTAAAGCTTTACAAACCATTTCCACTCTCTTATAAACATGTCCTATGCTCTTGAACACGTTCTACACTCTTAAACATGCATAATTTTAACAACATATAAAATTCTACATGCGTACTTACTGTCGGTGAGGTCACTTCCTGTTTACTAGCTGAAGCGGAAGTGGCGTACACCGCCACTGTGTATTCATCCGCTAATGAAATACAGTGCATACTGTTTTATTTCGATTTCAATGTTCTTTTAATGTTTGAGAACATTTTTTAAAAATATATTTTATATTTTATATTCCAGAGTCCCACGAAAGCAAAAAAAAAATCTCGCGAATCAAAATTTTAAAATCCGCGAACCCCCGACCCCCCAAACCCGCGATAGGTGAACCGTGATATTGCGGTATGTCGTTAGAAGGATACTGAGGTTGGGACCACCAGGCGGGAGACCTAGAGGACGACCAAAGAGGAGATTTCTGGATGGAGGGAAAGAGGACATGAAGTTAGTTGGTGTGAGAAAGGAGGATGTGGGGAATAGAATTAGATGGAGACAGATGATTCACCTGGGCAGCCCCTGAAGGGAATAGTTGAAAGGAGGGTAGCTTTGGGGTGAATAGGGGGTAGTTCAGGGGGTTAAGTTCAAATCCAAGCACTGCCAAGCTGCCACTGGTGAGCCCTTGAGCAAGGCTCTTAACCTCAACTGCTCCGTTGTATAAATGAGATAAAAATTTAAGTCGTTCTCGGTAAGAGCGTCTGCCAAATGACGGTGATGATAGAAAGAGATGTATGGGTCGTGTGTGTGCCTAAGTGGATTAGTGGTCACTGGAATAACTTGGGGAAACTCTGCATTTAGAGTGATAAATCCGTGTAAACGATAAGAATAATCCACTGAGAAAATTCAAATAAATAAAAATCCAGAGCGGCCTTAAACAAATCGTATACACACTTCAGTAGTGGTGATCTGTGCCCATGTTTTTATAATCCAAACTGAATTACGGCATCAGCCTGTAGAGATGTTGGGCAGCATGACGGTGTGGTGGTTAGCACTAGCGCCTCACAGTAAGATGGTCCTGGGCGCCTTTCTGTGTGGGGCTTGCGTTCTCCCCGTGTCCGTGTGGGTTTCCTCCGGGTACTCTGGTTTCCTCCTACAGTCCAAAGACATGCACATTAGGTGGATTGGCTGCTCTAAATTGGCCGTAGGTGTGAATGTAAGGGTGAATGGTTATCTGTCTCTGTGTGTCGCCCTGCAGTGGATTGGCGACCGCCCAGGGTGTACCCCGCCTCTCACCAGAAGTCAGCTGGGATTGGCTCCAGCCCCCCCCGAACAGGATTAATGCATTCTAGGAAACGAGCTCATATCACCCCTGTTTTATATTCTTTACACTGGCTCCCAGTAGATTTTCAGACTCATTTTAAAATCCTGGTGGTTACATACAGAGCGCTAAATGGACAAGCTGCTGTTTATCTGTCCCAACTACTTTTTAATCACAGCTAGACACACTCTTCAGTCCCAGGCTCATAACCTGTTAGCGGTACCTCGTATGAGACTGAAGACTAGGGGGGACATAGCCTTTCAGTCTGTAGCACCCAGACTTTGGTACAGCCTTCCACTTCACCTCCGTCCAGCTGACTCTGTGGGATCTTTTAAAACTCAGATGAAAACTGTTTTTTTTTTCAACCAGGCCTTTGATTCGGTTTCGTGATAAATCTTATTGTTTTATTTATTTTATATGGTTGTTTTATTCTACTATGCTTTATCTAGTATTGCTAATTTTCCATTCTGTTTTAATTAATGTATGCTACGTGTTTCTTTATCTTATTTATTTGTTTATTTTATGTATTTTGGTTTTACTATTTATCTATTGCGTACAGCGGTTTGTGACATTTTGTCTGTGAAAAGCGCTTTGTAAATGAACTTTACTTACTTAAGCGCCATGAAGATGGATGGATGGATGGATGGATGGTGTAGAGATGTGAGATCAGTGTGGAGACTGTATACAGTAATACATCTTTTATGCAGGTATTTCTGATGTTGATATGTGTATTCATTTTTTGGGCCCCTCTGTATAATAATGCTATATATACAGTACCAGGAAAAATTCATCGATTTTTCTTTATTTTGACTATTTTCTACTTTCATATATAGAACAATACTGAAGACATCAAAACTCTTAAATAACCCACATGGAATAATGTGGTAAATAAAGTGTTTAACAAAATATGTTGGACTCTTCGTCATAAAGCATCCAGCGTTTACCGTGCGGACAGCTTTGCACACTGTTGGCATTATCTTAAGCAGCTTCATGAGGTCGTCACCTGGAATGCTTTCCAGTTAACATGTGTACCTTGTCAAAAGTTCATTAGTGGCATATCTTACCTTCTTAAGGAGTTTGAGATAATCAGATGTGTTGTGTTGAGGTAGTGCTGGTAAATACAGTGAATAGCTCTATTCCACAACTGTAGTAATCCATATTATGTCAAGAAGGGTTCAACTAAGTAAAGAGAAATGATAGTCCATCATTATCATAAAAATAAAGAAAACATTTGACCTGCACTGTATATAATAACAACATTATTATTATTATTATTATTAGTAGTAGTAGTAGTAGTAGTAGTAGTAGTGGTAGTAGTATTAACAACTATAAATAATAATTATTATTATTATTATTGTTATTATTATTATTATTATTTAACATTTGATTGCTGGCAGCACATCATAACTTCAACCATCATAAACAGAGTAAAAGAAAATGTTCAGTGACACTCCAGAGTCATTAACATTAGGCAGGTACTCATGTCATTCTCTCTATTGGTATCAATTACCTCATCTCCATCAGGGTAATTTGAGGACTGGTTTGGATCCCGTGTCTAATCTCGAACCAGTTCTTCATGTTTTGACAGCCAAACAACTGGCTCTCGGCCAGGAAAACTGTTTCGAGAGCAGCACCAACACTTTACTGGTCTATAACAAAGATCTGCTTACGTCAGGGACTAGGGGTGGAATTATACTTATTGTGACCGCCGTAAAAACATCTAGTGTAGCATCTGATCTTCCTAATCCAAGAAAGATGATGATCCAAAAGAGATGATAATCCAAAAAAGACCATTGTTGTTGTTGTTGTGCTTGGCACTAGTGTTGCTGGGAAAGCAGAGATGTACACTGATGTATCCAGTGACGTAATGAGGTGGCTCTCTAGCCAGTGGAAAAGAAAACCAGTTCTTACAAGGTGCACAAGTTGAACCAACTCCAAACCGGGACTAGCACCAGCCTAGAACTATCACCAAGTTCACATTGGGGGAATGGGGGTAAATGAGTACCGGAAAGCATGCACTCATATTTGGAAGGAAAAATAAGGCACTGATGCATCTATTATTTTTATTATTATTCTACATAAAAAATGATCAACAGAATCAACGTTACACCATTTTATTCAGGACCAGTGAACAGAATGAAATACCTGACTAGCTGCCCAATCTGGCAACCCTGTTCTCCACCTTGGCAGGTTGCTCCTGATGATGTCATCCATTAAGACTGAGGGACTTGTCCATGTGGGGCTAAAAGCAGGAAAAGTCAGATCTGTAGATTACACACAGGTCACATTCAAGAGAGCGAGAGTGTGGTGCCCTGTTTGCTAGCTTAACCTCTGTGATTTCAAACTTATCCAGGCATTCATGTCCAAAAACCAGCTGAAAATGACCTCTGACCCAGCTGACATTTATATGAACTAACTATAACTAACCTGAAAACTGCAAGAGACAAATCATTTGTTTGTTGGTTTTTTAAAAGATGAGCTAAGGTCTCATCTGTGAAAACTGATCTTGCATTGTCTCAAATGCCTAACCATGAGGAAGGTGTACACGCAGTAGTGTGTTTTCTATAATGACATGAAAGCTACTAAAATTGTATTAGCAAAATAATGTAATGCATATTTCCACTAAATCACTCTGCTGCAGAACTTAATGTGATGTACATCAAGTAGAAAACTTGAACTTAAAAAAACCAAAAACTCATGGAAAGTTCAAGCACCAGTCACAGATGGGGTGTTAGCTCACTTTTGAACCATCCATCCATTTCCAAGCCGCTTAATCCTGTTCAGGGTCACGGGGGGAAGCTGGAGCCAATCCCAGCAGGGCCGACACACAGAGACAGACAACCATTCATACTTACATTCACACCTACGGGCAATTTAGAGTAGCCAATCACCCTAATCCCCTCAGTGCATGTCTTTGGACTGTGGGAGGAAATTGGAGTACCCGGAGGAAACCCACGCGGACACGGGGAGACCGTGTGAACTCCACACAGAAAGGCACCCAGGTCGACCCCCGGGATCGAACCCAGGACCTTCTTGCTGTGAGGCAACAGTGCAACACCGTGTCACTTTGACCGTTGAACACAGCTAAAATACAACCCAAATTCCAGAAAAGTTGGGACGTTCTTTAAAGTTGAATAAAATGAAAACATAAAGATTTTCAAATCACATGAGCCAATATTTTATTCACAACAGATCATAGATAACATAACAAATGTTCAAACTGGGAAATTGTACACCTTTATCCACTAAATGAGCACATTTCAAATTTGAT
>JAQMCW010155011.1:0-12227 GCA_030068335.1 Chrysichthys cranchii | reverse complement strand
ATGTTCTGTTGTGAATAAAATATTGGCTCATGTGACTTGAAAGTCTTTTAGTTTTCATTTTATTCAAATTTAAAGAACATCCTAACTTTTCTGGAATTCAGGTTGTATTAACCACGCATTATACTTTTTATCCATTAATTATTACACCTCCTTTTATCTCTCTTTAAATGAATAACAAAAAAAAACGTTTGCTGGGAATTTTTTTATAGCTTTACTTCTGCTACAAAACACTGGCTCTCAAAGTGGGCTCCAGGGACCCCCTGGGTCTATGAAGCATAGCCAAAGGTTCATGACTTGTTTTTATTTATTTACAGTGGTGGAAATCACAGTTACATTGTCAAATTCATTATATTTATGGGTCCAAGCATCAAAGTCACTTAGACTTAATTTATTCCAGATGTATAGACTGTTCTATGATGGAAAAAAAATATCATTACAAACTTTAAAATAATTTTCACGAAGTAAATCTGTATAGGGTGGGGGGGTTGTTTTACAATTAAAGGGGTCATTGGCTACAAACTGTTCGAGAACCTCTGTTAAAAATATTGGAGAGTTCTTTCAAAAATTCTAAATCAGTATCTCCTGATTAAAAAGTTCATCATATCAATGATTCTGCAATTTTTTTAAAATCCATTTTTGGGAACATATGCCATCCTTGTGTCCAGTTTGTTACTATAGAAAATAAGACATCTTAGAACAAGAGCATTAATATAAACCTTGCAACTGGACTGACTGTCCTAGCTTCTGTTCTTGAAAATGAATCACCTTCTGACCAATAAGAATCAAGCATTTAGCAGCGCTAGGTAAAGATTGGTCAAGCAGTCTGAGGTTCTGGTTGGGGATTAATTTAAAGGGACTACAGTAGACACCCTGGCATACATGAGAACTGTACAGTGAACCAAAATTATCTGAGGTGAAGCTCCCAGTGCATAAACCTGTGAGGGGGCTAAAAATCTGTATTGGCTCCCCTGTTTGAGGCCACCATTATGACAGCTTTGTAGCCTAGGCACTGTTTATACAAATGTAGCCCTATTTTTGTGTCACATTATATTAACACTGTTGTTGAGCCTAAAATTCATGCATTTCTATGTGTAAGCTATGCGGACTTGAATGATACACGGAGCCAAGAACTGTGAAGAAACTGAGCAAGGGTGTGGCAAGTCACCACAGATTTCTCCTCACTGCAGTTTTAATGAATAATATCTGTGTAGCTTGTTGCTGTAACACTGTATGTGGTGTATTTTATCCAACGTTCAATGCAATACATCCAATTCTATAAAGTCATTATGTCATCACTCATTCATGCATCAAGAGAACCATTCTGACATCCTGAAAATACAACCTTGTTTTATACATAATTAGGTGGGGCCCCCCCTTAATTTGTTCTTGCCCCTCTTTGCCAAGTTTTAACATGTTCTTATCCCTTTCCCCCCCATCTTTAATGTGTTTTCGCCCTTCCTTACCACCCCTTAGTATGTTCTCACCCCTTTTTGCCATCCCTTAGAGAGTTCTTGGCCCTCTTCGCCACCCTTTAGTGTGCTCCATGCTCTTCTTTACCACACCTTAATGTGTCCTTGCCCTTCTTCGCATCCTTTAGTGCATTCTTTCTCCTCTTCACCATGACTTAGCGTGTTCTTGCCCCTCCCTGTCACCTCTTAATGTTCTCTTGCCATGTTTCTGCCACCCCAAGTGTCTCTCTTTACCACACCATGTCTAAAAACCTGGACACACCATTGAAAAATGAGCTGTTTAGTAACCAACAGGTCTGTCTAGTCATTTTAGGACATCCTGCGTGCTTGACTTTCAGATATTTACCTGTTTACAGGCTGTTTGATAATAGGATGCAGCGGCTTACTTTTCCTAATGAGTCTCCCTGAGTGATAAATGACTCCCGAGCGTCTCACCGGAAGTAGATCAATTCCAGACGTGGATTCCGGAAGCAGCGCTTCCATTCGGTCCATTTGTGGCGCACACTAAGCAGGGCTGTTCGAATCCAGAAATCTAAGATTCGACTCCGGTGTCATGTGAGTCGATTCAGCAAAATCTGTGCCTGGATTCGATTCATTCATTCATTTATTGATTCATCGATTGTTTCATTGATTCAGTTATCTGAAACAATTGACAAGAAATGAAATATAAAAAGTGAATTATGAAATACCCATGAGGCATCTCGACACGCCGACACAAATCTCATGCTAGCATTTCAGCATTCATGAAGAAACATTTTGCTAGATAAATAGCAAATATTACAATAGCTTTAGGCTTTATGATAATATATATATATATAATCTTTCATCTTTCCAATATTTTGCGAAAATAAGAGGACACATGGCATGATTGTTGACTCGAAACTTTGGAGTCGACTCCTCAGTTCCAATTCCTGGAATCGGAGAGTCGACTCCTTTATGGTACCGATTCACAGCTCGGATACATGTGTACTCGTTTCTAACTGAAAACGAAGTCAATGTTTGCTCGTTTGATATTCAATTGGTCTATTTTTGTTTAAACCACATGTTCGGCGTTTCTCTGAATTAAACCACACGCACACACACACACACACACACACAGAGAAAAGTGCTATAGAGAAAAAACATCATCCCATACTGACAGCTGAAACACTAGGTAACCGTGGTAAATATACTCATGACTGACTGAATGAATGAATAAACAGTCTCGGGTGGTTTCTGTGGTGCTTCCTGAATCCCAAACAGTGATAAAAGCAAACCAGGAGCAGTTTAATTATTAGCACCAGGACCAAATGTTTTACAAATGAGTCGCGTATGAGGAGAAAATGGTTCCAAATAGGTCCGTTTTCCTCAGAAAACGAGCCGGTGTCGAATGTTTTTCCTGCAGTTAGCATCCTGCTACACTCCTCCCTCTCCACCTCAGCATCCATGTTTTTCGCATCCGAGTGTGTGTGTGTGTGTGTGTGTGTATGTGTGTGTGTGTGTGTATGTGTGTGTGAGTGTGTGTAGGGAGTGGCAGCCACAGAGAAATCGCATGCCGGCAGATCCGAGGGTGATTTTCATTCAAAGGAAAACGTGAAGTTGCTCTCAAGCGGCTCTTTATACCGGTTGGACTCCCTGAGGTAAACGCCATGTTGGTTTGTTTTGGTTTGGGTTTGCTTGTTTTTTTTTTTTGCTTTGCTTTAACGGTTATCGCGCGTGACAGGGCCGCGAGAGCAAACACGCCGCATAAGCCAAAACAATAGAGCCCAGTTTAGTCTGCGTCCACTCACACGTTTATAAACTTTCCATAAAAAATGTCTTTAACCTTAGCACTGTTTTGTCTTTCTGTCTGTGCGCTCTTGTCCCCAAGGTGTCCCTTTTTCAGGTTTAAACGTTGTCTCGGATGCTGATTGAGCCTCTAAGCCTCTTTGAGGAGCCCGCTCTCTCGGGGTGTTTTGTCTCTCGCACAGAAACAGTTTCAAATATATATATTTTTAGCATCTTTTTAGGATAAATTACAGTTTACAGGACTGGCCGGTTGTCTGTGTTTTTATTACACATGCTGGGAAATGTTAGGAAATACACTGGTGTTGGATTTAAACCACTGGTGAGCCACATCTTGTGTGAAGAAGCGGTGTGTTTAGCATGCATAGCCTTCAGGGACCGTCTCAGGGCTCCACAGCAGGGGGCTCGGTATGAACACTCCACGGTATGATCACCGGGCAGGTTCATATCACGGTTTCCGGTATATCACGGTTTCCGGTATATCACAAGATCTCTTTACAACATTAAAAGGAAAAGAAAAGAATAAATAATAATAATAATAAGGTGACACTGAATGACATTACACCCAGAAACTGGTAATACAGGGATGCCTCGGCTTACGTCTTAACGAGTTATGTCAGTTTCAAAGATACGTCAGATTTTTTGTTTGTTTGTTTGTTTGTTTGTTTTTACAAGTGTATGTATAAAAGTACAATACAATACAGTATGCATATACAGTAGTCCCCTGCTATACCACGGTTCAAATTCCGCGTCCCTGCCTATTCGCGGATTTTATTTATAATACAGTTAACCCCCGCCTATCGCGGGGGTTACGTTCCGGCGCCCCCCCCGCGAATGGTGAAATCCGCGAAATAGCGCTGTCACATTTATTTTATTATTTAGATATATTTTAAGGCTTTATAAACCCTTCCCACTCTCTTATAAACACGTTCTATGCTCTTAAACACTTTCTACACTCTTAAACATACGTAATTTTAACAACGTATAAAATTCTACATGTGTACTTACTGCTGATGAGGTCACTTCCTGTTTACAGCCTGTTTATTAGCTGAAGCGGAAGTGGCGTACACCGCCACTGTGTATTCATCCGCTGATGAAATACAGTGAATACTGTTTTATTTTGATTTAAATGTTCTTTTAATGTTTGAATTGACATTTTTTTAAAATTATATTTTATATTTTATATTCCAGAGTCCCGCGAAAGCCAAAAAATTCCGCGAGTCAAAATTTGAAAATCTGTGATGCACTGAACCTGCGATGGGTGAAGCGCAATATTGCGGGGGTTCACTGTGTATCGATTTTGTTTTTTGCGGATTTCGCCAGTATTTCGCGGCATCTGCAAAACCTACTGTGAATCGTTTTTATGGATTTTTTCGATGGCGGAATTCGTCAAACAGCTGTTTCTTGATTCGGTTGCTTACAACTGTAGTGGTTCTGAGATCCAGTCTGTAGCATGTGGTTGGTAATTACAGTATTATACAGTACAGAAAAAAGGCTAGGCTAGTGTACTACATACATACAGTGCCTAAAATTTAAGTACAGGCTACGCTAGTATAGTATACATAACATTACAGTACTCGTTATAAATGTGATGTTTCTATGAAATTGACACAAAATTCACCTCGCTATATGCTTGCAAATGTTGCCTTTATGTGTTTAATTGTGGCTAGAATGTGTTTAAAGAGTGTGGGAGGATCATTTAGGGCTTAGGTCCGTGTATCGCGGGTTTTCGGCTTTCGTGGGGGTTACCTTCCACAACTTTCTATGAAAGACGAAAATCCACGATTATTGTCCAAATAAAAAGTATACATGATAAAGTATTGCATTGTATTATGATATACAGTATAAAATCATTTAAAAATAAGGAAATTAGAATACTACAGGACATTACCATACGAACAGCTGATTGTTCAATAATACTGCACAATCAGCTGAGTTCATAGGTCCAATTTCTATCATTAGATGGTGTTAGTGTTTCCGGTACGATCAAAATACATACACAGAGTATATAATAGGCTCTGGGGAGTGCTTATTAGCATTTTTTAGTGTGGTTAATTTGTCTTAAGTCATTTTTCTACTTAAGTCGTATCCTCTGGATCCAATTAACGATGTAAGGTGTGGTATCCCTGTAATTACATTAAAAATATGTTTACAATATATGTTTATTATTATTGTTCTTATTGTTTTGTTAGTTGTTTTTTTTTGTTGCCAAACTCAGCTAATTTTTTTTGTTTCACCTGGATGCACGTCCATAATTATATTGGTAAGCAAGTATGTTTGATTTCTGCTACTTGCCGTGTTTATTCTTGTAGCTCCCATTTTAATGACTTTCCCCCAGATATTAAAGGTGCCGCAGAATTCATTTATTCAGTATTTTATTTTTTTCTCTGATAGATAGATAGATAGATAGATAGATAGATACTTTATTCACCTCCCAGGGGAAATTCACAAGCTGTTGGAAAGACTGCCAATTGCGGAGGCATCAACACTCGAACTCTGATATCTATATCAAAGGTATAAGAAAATTTTTTTAAAAATCCCATTTTTGGTGGGTTCATTGATAAGTTGATAAGCTCAGCTTTGATTGGTTGTTTGCCGCAGGCATAATCATGGCTCACACAGAAGCAAAGGGCTGGTGTATGCAAATTTTGGGGGCTCAAATGTGCTTCATGACTGTTATGAAACAGTTTCAGATTTTAGACTGAGCCTATTTTACTGCCCACAACAGTGTTTGAGGTTCATGGTATCTCAGTTCCGTGTATAGAACCCACCTTTTTCAGTTAGGTCATGTAGTTTTTCATTCTATGGCACCTTTAAAAACTTTCCGATTCACAAAACAAAACAAACAAAAAATGGTTGCTTCTTGTAGTATAGTAGGTGATTATTGCTTTGTTGCATTGTGAAATAGTTGCTGGAACTTTTGGTTTGCTCCAAACTGAAAGACGATCCAGCGTCGCTTCTCTACTCTAGCGCCTCTGTGCTTGTCCACCATGTTGCCGCAATGGCGCGTAACACTACATGACTAAAATATCCATGTGTAATACCTGTGAACATGTTTCTATCTTTCTAAATAGTCCATATTTCATGGTTGTACTATACTAGATGATCCCAATAAAATCTCGGCCTGTAACGTATTGTGTGACAACTTGTGTTGTTTATGTCAGATTGTACAGTAACTATCCTCTAATGATAGACCTGTAGTTGGAGTGATTTTTGACGTTTAGCTTGTGTTATCAAGTAGCACAATCTGGGCTCATGCAGATAATGACTGGCATAAACAAAAAACAGTGAGCTTAAGATAATAAGAATATGTTTTCATTCTATTAGCATATTTTGTCAAAGTTTCACAATTGCCACTACTGCATTTGGAGGTATGAGTCTCATGAGTTTCACATAATCTTTATGTAATCTCGTAACCATTATGTAAAATGCTGTACTTCATTGGTTGCTTGTAGATGGACATCATAGTTGAGATCTTGTCAGTGACAGCTGGAAATCTTATAAACCTGGCTTTATGTAATCTGAAGAACTAAGACTAGCTGAATGACCTCAGATTCTTAGGAGGGCTAGCTTAAAATTCTTTAAACATATTTGGGTGTAAACTTCACACTTGACTTGTTTTTATTTAAGAAAAAAAACCAAACCAGACACAATTCTTATGTTTGTGGGTTGTTGAGGGTGTAACAATGTAATAACTGTATAACTCAATGTTTTAGTATACTGCCATGTTTTTCCTTACAGTATTCTGAAATATTTATATCCGTACCCAAACATGCTAAATCTGATATTGTATTGTGATTAACATTGATGCGTAACTCTCTGGTGATTAGCGTGGAACCTAAATTGCTGACTCATCACTACTTTTACACTCATTTTGTGCCTGTATTAAACAGCACAATCAGAAACCCTTTCTCAGGGTGTGGCCTGGTCTTAATGTCTGATAATACATGCCATAATTCAGTTCAACTCAATTTGATTTGTATAAAACCTTTTACATTAGATTTAGTGGCATTACAGAAATCCAGATGTAGACTTAGATATATAATTGAACAGGTCAGATGTGAAAGAGCGTCAAGAAAACAATCTGTGATATGACATGAGCAGTAAACTTTGAGGGGAACCAGAGTCAAACTAGAACCCATCCTCTGCCAAGAGTGACACTGGACAGTGGCATTATAAATCATTCAATCTTCCAGTATAAGCTTCAGTCTACTGTATACTGCAGGGATTTACTACAGGGATTTTAAATGGTTTGAGGAGAACATGAGCAAACGCAAAGTAGTTTTTAAGGGACTGTTTGATTTATTTAAGGGAAAAAAGGTTATGCAACATCTATATCACCCATATGAAAAAGTAATTTCCACCAAACTTAATAACTGGTTGTTCCATTTTTAGCAGCAACAACTGCAAACAAATGCTTACGATAACCAGAGATCAGTCCTGCAGAATTGCTTTAATTCAGCTACTTTAGATTGCTTTTGTGCAGGACCGTTTAAGGTCCTTCAACAGCATCTTGATGGGGTTCAAGTCAGGACTTTGGCTAGGCCACTCCAAAACCTTCATGTTGTTACTTTCAGTCCTTTCAAAGGTGGAGTTTGGATTGTGTTTTTACTGCATAAACCAATTGCACTTTTGAACTTCAGATCACGGAATGATGATTGGATTGTCTCCTTCAGGATGTCCTGGTAGAGAACAGAATTCATTTTTCTGTTGGGATGCGTTGCGGCCAATTAAAGTTCGCTTTCTTTGGATAGAAATTTTTGTTAGCATTGGGATATGAGATATTTACACTCTTGAATGCCTTATATTGTGCATTAAAAAAAAGAAAACTTTTGGTGGCTTCTTCACTTGCGTTAGTCAGTCTTTCGAGTTTCAAGTCTTGATACATCTGCCCTTGGGAGTGTGCAGTTATGTAAAGTAACTCCATCTGGCTAAACTAATGAAGCTCTCAGGTGGGTTAAAAAAACCAAACTGAAGTGATCATGGTCAATAATTCTTGCATTTGCATCAAGTTGCCAAGGTGCACCATATTCTGTAAACAAGAGAAAAAGATGTGGACCACCAACATCCAACCAATCAGCAAGAAGATGCCTCTTTCCATCTCGACCCGTCATTCATGTTGCTGGTTAATTCAGAAAGTTACCACTTTTCAACTAATATTCAAGCTTTCAGGGATCAGGCTTGGGAAGGGATGTTGAAATGAGGGTCTGTGTTATTTTTGCCAGGTTCAACTAAATATACTCATAAGCAGGATATAAGGGTAGTTAATTACCCTGAAGTCTTCAAATGCAGACTTCTGTGCATGTTTCCGTTTAGACATACATCTATGTCTTCTTCTCAGTCCTACAGGTAAAATGGAGAGCGAGCGACTCACGGTCTGAACGACTAGTGCCTCGTGGAATATCCCCCCTCTCTAGCGGACACCATGAACATGCTGAAATCGAGCGGCCTTAAGATCCCCGGCAGGGGTCCGAAGCACTCCAGCCCGGTGGGACGGACCACCACAGGGTCACCGTCCACCCCGGCAACTCAGAAAGACAGTAAGTCACCATTTTGTTCCTAATCTCTCCCTGCCAGTTCCCAACACACAGGAAGTCATGATGCCTTCCTTTACGGTTAGCCATGATGCAGCTGTTTTCACTATTGAAAATGTAAGCTGGGAACGTTTTCATTTCAGTGACACGCCCCCCCCCGATTGCTGACACAGACCATGAACTGAGTAATAAGCTCTAAGGCTACATCTCAGTACTACATTGTGTGACACAGGGCGTCACGGTTCAGCTCTGCAGTGGAATGCTTTTAAGCGGGAAAAAGGGGAAACACAGGAAGTGAAGTCTCGCTGTGTAAACAGCAAGCAGCCTTTAACTGTGCATGGGTTTATGACGAGTCTCTTGTTTGCTGTTTATCAGGTTATGTTAGGGCAGCAACACTGTTTGTCTTATATATGAGGCACAGCTATCCAAAACTTAGTGTAATTGTTCCTCCAACAGACCGCTTACTTTCATCCAGCGAACTGAATTATGGGCTTGTCTTCACCAAGAAGCAAGAGCTTCTCAAAGTACAACAGCTGGTCTCATGATGTCCCCTAAATCAAACATTTAGGGCTAAAGATGATACTTTCATACCCATTACTGGAACTTATACCGCTGTGCTGTTGAATTGGCAAAACAAATATGATGGATGGTCCACAAAAATTGAGAGAAAAAAAGTGCAATAGTTGATATGGCGAGGTTTTCTGGAAGTATATGTTTATTTATTTAATCTTTTTTTTTTTTTTTTAAGGAGCCTCCAGTGTCTTTGTGAAAGGCAGATCTAATGCCATAAGAGAGCAACTAATTCTAGTTGCTATAAGTGGAAACATAAAGCATTTTTCTGACATGGCACAAGCTTGAACATTACTATAAATTGATACAAAAAAGTTCCTTTTTTTGCATTCTTTTATAAGGGAAAAATTTTAATAATTGGCTGATTGCGGGGCAGCACGGTAGTGCCGTGGTACGCACTGGCTAGGGTTGAAACTGGTTGCTAAATGGGGCCTTTCTATGCAGAGTTTTGCATGTACCTGTGTGGGCTTCCTGCAGGTGCTCCAGGATTGCTGAAGTCAGTATTTGGCTTCATTAGCTGCACTTGACTGACACGCTTGGTGTTCACTGAGTGGTGTTTTGGATTTGGGAATGGCTGTATGAAATTAAACATACATACCTTGATTTTTACTTTGCCCTTGACTTATTGAACACCTGGAACCTTCTTTCCTGTCCACATTACATTCGTCTTTGCATGAACAGGGCATGTTTAAAAAAAAACCCCAAAAAAACAAAACAAGAATTGCTTGTAGATATAACAGTGTGAATATAACAGTGACAAGGGCAGGGCTAGCTGTCAAAGAGCCAGGCGTAATTACAACACAGTTCACCAAACGTAACATTAGACAATGGGACAGTGAGCAAGCAGTGCATTTGTGGTTATTTTGGTTCTCTGTGTCTGTGTAATGAGTATTATTACAGTATAAACAGACAAGGGTAGCACGATTATAACTAAAGATCTGCCAGTAATATGTTAAGTAGGGCTGCTACAGCTAACTGACAGATCTGATTCCTGATTCCTGGCATTAAATACTACGAGTCAAGCCCAAAGCTTTGGAGTTCAGTCTGTACTTAGGAAAGGATTTGGTTCAAACAAGCACAGCCAAGAAAATGAATTCATCATTGGAGTGTTTCAGTTGGAGAGACAGCCAATGAATATACTGAGTTGTTTTTTGTTTTGTTTTTTTAATTTGACATGTTGAAATTGAACAAACCATGGCTAGAAATGCGGCTTAGAAGATCTGCCAGTGGTTGAGACCATTGGACTATGGGTCATATTGAAATAGAGTTGTGTGTAACCAGTAAGATTTTATACAAAATACCACAACCTTAATGTTTGTTTGGGCAACTTCAAGAGGTGTGGTAGATTTTGGTTGGAGGTGAAACCTCCAGGAAGGTCGAGCTTCAGGAACAGGGTTGGAGACCACTGGTTTAAATGAAGTGTATCTGGTTCATGAGACTGCAGCTTTTGGTGTGAATTAGTCTCCCATAGCATACTCATTTCTGAGATGTCAGGTTTTTCCAGCAGATGTTACAGATGTTTCACTGACTCAACTCTTCCATGTAGGCACTTTGAAAACAAAGCAGGACATACTGTAGAAAGGAAACCGATGATATTCTGCAATACAAACATTAAGAAGAGTATCCAAGTGTCTAGAGAAACAACCATTAGGTCTGGGCTGCTCTGAAACCCTCTTGTGTGTGTGTGTGTGTGTGTGTGTGTGTGTGTGTGTGTGTGTGTGTGTTGGGGTGGGAGGCTGAGCTGAGGTCATTGTGCCGGCCCATCCTGCTGAATGGTGGGATTCAGTCACAGGGAGCTGGTGACTGGGTCACAATAGTGCTCTTCTTTTCCTTTTGCATTGGACATGTGTGTGCATTCAAGTGTGTGTATGTGTGTATGTGTTCCCCGATTCCCTGTTACCCTGGTAACTTCGCCATTTGGGCAGACGATGCGGTGGGCCTTCAGCTCCTTCTCCATCCCGACCCATGACTTCCGGAGTCAGTTCTGCTCTTAATGACTAGCTTTAACGCCACACGGCCGGTGATAGAATGACGGATGCAGGTCACGTGCGAGCCGCGAGATCCGAATACACCCTCAGACAAACCCTCTTGACTCAAGGCTGTAGAGGATTTTAAAGCAGTGATATGGTTATAGATTTAATTCAGTCTTATTATCTGCAACAGTGTTTATATAGATTATATAGAGATTTGAGAAAAGATGAAACGTATTGTTTATGTAGAATGTAATGCGTGGTATAGTATGTGGATGTTATACGTGAAATCTAAGGAATTCAAAGCACTTTTCAAAACACTTTTTTTTTTTACCTGATGCCTTGTGTGTCTTGATGGGCCTTAATTTTTTATTTCTAAAGCGTATCTTTATGACTTTTCCAATGTGACTGCTTGCATATGGTGATTTTTCAGCTGGCATCATCAGAGTCAGGCTTTTCTCTAGCATTCTATGTAGGGTTTATGGCATTTTGTAACCCTATATGTAGAATATAGCCTATGCAGGTGCTCCCCGAGTTACGATGGCCCGACTTGCGCTTTTTCGAAGTTATGATGATGATTGCAATTTGCTAAAAATTGTAAAATATTGAGAAAATATTTTAAATTCGCAGCCAAGCATCGCAGGCAGGCCAGTGCAGCATAACAGCAAATGACGTACGCGGACGTTCAGACGACACCTGGAAGTATGTGGCTGACACCCAGACGTACACGGCCGACACCCAGAAATACGCGGACGATGCCCGGATCACTCGTCTCGCAGGATGTCTCACTCTCTCCCACAACTCACGGAGTTAACTTGTGTATTTAAACTGTTGCGACCGGGGGTTACAAATCTCAAGCATGATTCTCAAAAATTGTTTTTTATTTTCGGATATCCAAAACAAACACAAAAACGCTCAGG
>JAQMCW010154968.1:0-12232 GCA_030068335.1 Chrysichthys cranchii | reverse complement strand
CCGTTTTTGTTAAAACCAGAATGATTAGTTTATTGTTGGCCTGGAATAGCCTTCTGTTAATCATTTTTGTATTTAGCGTTAGTAGGCTTATTGTATGCTGCAAAAGAGAAAATTAATCCTGCCTCCAAATTGATTACGCTATCATGGAAATGCAATTTAAGAGGCATCGGTATTGGCAAGTACACAAATAAAAATACTGATACTCGTATCGGTTTGGAAAAAAGTGATATCGGTGCAACCCTACCCCAAACCCAAATAGAAATATCACATTGACTGCTCTGTGCCCCAAAATCCAAAAATACATGCTCCAGGGAACTGTAATTTCCCCCAACCCCAAAATTTAAATACTCCTGTGAAATGAAAATACTGAACATTATTCCCCTCTGGAAAGTATTGGAACAGCAAAGCCAATTATTTTGTTTTTACTATACACTGAAGACCTTTGGGTTTGAGATCAAAAGATGACTGTGGGATGATAGATTTTCAGATAATAGATGACAGAATTTCAGCTTTTATTTCCTCATATTTACACATCATATATGTATCTCTGGTGCTATGCTAGTGCCATTCTGTTGCAGGAGCTAATATCCTTTTGTTCTTTTTTTTTATTTTTAATTATTTTTATTTTTTTTTTTGCATTTCTGTTGTTTTTATATGGTTCAATCACTTCATCAGGTATGACTTTTCATACTAAGACAGATACTGTGTGGGTGAATTGTTTTATCCTTCTCTTTCTGGGTTTCTTACCTTCTGTTATGCTGGGTCTCAAAGCCAGTGGGGGCATGAGTATTACTTACCACCTCGATCAGCTGATTACACTTTCCAAAACCACACTGCCACTCTGAGTAAGACCACAAATCCCTGATGAGTTAAAGAGGAGACACCAGGGATGCACGGCTAATGCCATGCAGAGAGCAAGGAGGACCAAATACAAACCATTTCTACCCTTGTTGGTCATGGGGAATGTGAGGTCTCTGGTTAATACGATGGACAAGCTTCTTTCACAGTGGGAATATTGGGAATGCAGTGTCATGTTTCATTAAAACATGGCTGAAGGAACATATTTTGGACTCTATTCTCAGCTTTCAGACTATACGGGCTGACAGAGATTGCAAACAAAGTGGTGAGGAGAGGTTGGGGATTGCAGTGCTTGGAAACAACAGATGATGTAAGCCTGGGCATGTTACTATTACGGAACATTTTTGTACACAACTGTTAGCTGTGAGTTTACATCCATATTATTTGTACATATCACTTAGTCAACAAACACAACACCCTAATGCCTTCAAAGCAAATTTTGGAGACTTTAATGATGCCACACTTCCAACTTTTCAGCAATTTGTGAACTGTCCCACCAGAGGCACTAAAATGTAGGATTTACTTTATGCCAATGTTTTAAATATATTTGCAACTCCATGGCGCCCCCCCCATTTGGCAGATCAGATGACTGGTTAGTACTTCTGATGCTAGTGATTTCCACCTATTGTTCAGCAGCAGCCTGTGACCACAAGGACTGTGAGGAGGTGGTGACAGGAAGAGAATGAGACTCTGCAGGCTTGTTTTGAGGTCACAGTTTGGCATGTGCACTTTGAGCCCTATGGAGATGACCTAAATTCTCTGACTGACTGCATTACCAAGTACATTAACTCTTGATAACAGCATACCTAACAGGACAGTGCAGTGTTTCCCCAGTAACAGGCTCTGGAGCACCAGTGACATAAAGGAGTGGTTAAACAAAAAATAGAGAGAGCTTTCAGGAATAGGGAGAGAGAATTACTGAGGAGTGTACTGAGGGAGCTGAAAGTGAGGCTAAGGGAGAGAGAGCAAGGAGACATACAGGAGAAAGCTGAAAAACAAGCCTTAGCAAACAATGGGAGGACAATGGACATGAATGAGGTCAATCCCAGGGTTAAACGTGAAGGGAAGTCAGTCAATTGAAAGCCTGATCAGAGCCAAAGAGCTACCCCATCAGTTGCTACCCACTGACACCTACTCTGTGATTAGGACTAATGACGCATTGTGTGCCTTCCCTCACACCTCAACCCCCACCATGGACTTCAACACTGCTCTATCAACACCTCTCACAATGATAGGAAACACTCAGCTCCCAACCATCTCCCCCACTTGCCTGTCTCTCTCTAGCAGCCAGGTGAAGAGTCAATTGAAGATACTGAAAAAGGTGCAGCTCTAGGTGGTGTCAGCCAAAGGTGTGCACAGACCAACTGCAGCACCTGTTCTACCTTAGCGTGAGCCAGGACAGGGTGCCATGGCTATGGAAAACATCCTGCATTTTTCCAGTACCAAAGACGTTATCTCCATTTCTCCTCAGTGAATACAGCCCTTAACACTTCCCTTATTATGAAAACCCTGTATTGAAAGGTTTTGGCCCATCTCACACCTCAGGTGGCTATCTCTCTGGACCCACTTAAGTTTTCCTATTGCCCAGAGGTTGGAGTTCAGGATGAAATTGTCTACCTTCTGCAGCGAGCCCACTCACTTATGCACTTTGATTTCTCCAGTGCTTTTAACACAATCCAGCCTATACTGCTGAGAGAGAAGCTCCAAAAGTTTCAGGTAGACCCCTCCACAACTTCCTTGGCTTATTGACTATCTGATATATAGACCACAATATGTATGACTTGGGGTTTGAGTGTCTGAGCAGGTTGTTGGCAGCACAGGAGCACTGCAGGGGTCTGTGCACTCACCCCTTTTCTTCACCCTGTATACTTCAGACATCCAGTATAACTCAAGAGTCCTGTCATTTGGAGAAATTCTTAGGTACCCCTGCAGTTGTGGGGAATGTCATTGTGAACAGAAGAATGAGTGAAGACAACTGGTGGACCACTTTGTGGGGTGGTGGGGGAGCACCTCCTCTTAAATGTGACCAAGATGGTGTAGATTTTAGTTAGAACGAGCACAAAGTTGAACACCATGTCCATCTTGGGAGAAGAGATGGAGGTAGTAGAGGACTACAGATACCTGGGTGTTCACTTGATTACATATTGGACTGGAAATGTAACACTGGGGCTGTCTACTGGAAAGGACAGAGCAGACTCTACATTTTGATGAAGCTTAAGTCTTTTAATGTGTGCAGCCAGATGTTGCATATTTTTTAGCAGTCTGTCATTGCAAGTGCTGCTTTCTTTGCCGCCATCTCTTGGAATAGCAGCATCAGAGCCAGTAACACAAAAAAACTGAACCAGCTAATAAAGAAGGCTGGATCTATTCTGGGGACTTCTCCAGAGCACCTAAAGTTGGTTGTTGAGAGAATGATGTGGCACAACCTGCTCAGCATAACGGGCAACACTTTGCATTGTCTGCAGGATCTATTGCTCAAACAGCAAAGTGTTTTCATTAGGAGACTCCACTGTAACAAGGACTGCTACAAAATGTTATTCCTGCTCACAGTAATACCTATATATAATGACACTCCTCTGTGCAAGGAGAGGAAATCTGTTCTCCCAGTGGCAGGGCACAGTGCATGCTGGACATTAAAATTGCACAGTTAGGGATACAGTTGCTCCTAAATTTATTCAACTCTCATTACAAATAAGGTTTGTTTTCAAAATTTACAAAGAAATTTTCAGCTGTTTGCATTAAACAAATCAAACAGAACAATTTTTATAACACAGCTATTAATTTTTTTTTCACATTCAACAGAAAATGCCACTTTTAATGATTACTGCCATCTCAAAATTATTCTAACTCTTATGGCAAGCATCTTTAGTACTTAGCAGAGCATAGTTTTTTTTTTTTGCTGTTATTAATGGGTTTGCATGCTGCAACTGCCTTCTTCAAATCCTATCAGAGATTTCCTATGGGGTACAAGTCAGCCAACTCTTGACTTTAGAATGGTCCAGGACTTTTTCTGAAACCAAGTCTTGTTGGAGGTTTGCTTGATATCTCATTCTCCTTTTGTAAGGTCTAGTGAACCCCAAGCTTCAGCTTCCTCACAGATGGCATGATGTTTTCTCCTAGGATTTCCTGATGCTTGATTGAATTCATAATCCTCTCCAAATGCTGCAGTGTTCCTGTGCCAGAAGAAGCAAAGCAGTCCTGGAGCATCACCAAGCCATCACCATGCTTCATTGTATGTAGGGCCTTCTTTTCAGCATATGCTTCGTTCTTCCTTCTCCAGACATATCAGACCTGAAAAGTTCCAGTTTTGATCGTTCCACAGAACAGAATCCCAAATCATCTGTGGCTCATTTAAATGGTTTTGAACGTATTAGAGCTGATTTGCTTGTGTGTTTGATAAAAATTTGATGGTAGCAGCCTCATCATTCATGAATTCTCATGAATTAAGAAGCCTACAGAAACATTGTCTGCCAACATACAGAGTTGGAAGTAGAACATTTTAGACTGGCCAAATCAATCACCAGACCAAAGCCAAATTTTTGTTTGTGTAGAACGTCCAAAACAAGGGGTAAATCTGAATGACACAAATTCGCTTTCGGCTGCATCTGTAACCATGGTGGAGATTAGCCATTTGCTATAAATCTGTCTGTGGGCTTTAAGCTATCTTCTAAAGTTTGTTGTCCAAGCTGGACAGTGTTCAGCCTGCAGTGTGACCATGGCCTACGGATTAGTTCTCTTGAATTTGCTTACACTAATTTTGATCAGCATTAGTGCCAACTCAAGGCTGATTGTTTTGCATGCCAAAAAGACGAGTGATTAAAATCCAAGATAGCACACCTACAGGGGTGCAGCAAAATGCCAGAACATTCAGATTGTGGGTTTACCTGAAGACATTAAGGGTCTGAGCCCTACAATTTTTTTCTCTGAACTCCTTGTTGATGCCCTTGGATCACATGTGCTTGCTTTGCTGCCGGGATTGGACAGGGTTACTGGAGCCTAGCCCCCAAACTGGCTGCTGAGGAGAATCCCTGACCAGTTATCCTGCGATTTCACTGCAACCAAATGAAGGACCTGATTATTCGTGAGGCACGTAAGAGAGGTGACCTGACCAACAATGGCCATAAGATTCGGTTTTCCGAGGATTGCCACCCTGCAGTGGTGAGGCACTGCACAGAGTTCAAGGGTGCCATCTCAACTCTACAAACGGGGATTCAGGCCTGTGATCCTTTTATCTGGCTAAACCAGGGGTCCCCAACCACCGGGCCGCGGACCGGTCCGTGGGTCTTTTGGTACCGGGCCGCGAAACAATAATAACCTTCCTGAAATTTTTTATTTTATTTTCATTAGTTTCATTGGTCTCTTATTTTGAAAATTTCCACACTCGTCGCACTACTGCAGAGTTTCTCAACCGTGGCGCCGTCTGACGTCCTCAGGTGTGCCGCTGAAACGCCCCGGACCGTCCTTTTACATCGCAACCCCCCCCCGGTCCGCGGAAAACTTGCCCGACGTGAAAGTGGTCCGAGGTACAAAAAAGGTTGGGGACCACTGGGCTAAACCATGCATTGATCTGTGACACTGCCGCATAAAGTTCAAGGTCTCTTTAAATGACGAGTGTAATGTTGCACAGCATTTTATATTAAATTGATTACATATAATGTTTGTGTCATGCAGGATATTCAGATGGATAAATCTGAGCAATACATTTGTTCTGCTGTGTTTTATGGTATGGAGGGGGGATGTCTCTTTCGATTCCTTTCACCGCGTGCCCAAGCTAATTTAGGGGGTTGTGCAAGGTGTAGGGGCGGTCCGTAGATAGGAGGAAGTGCAGGTGTGTTGTGAGAACATCTGGCGGCCGTGTCCTGAGCTGTTATGGTCTTGATTGAAAAATTAGTCTTTCTGTGTTTGGTCTTATGTTAAATATTTTACGATAAGAACTGCTTCAACTGGGGTGACAAGGACTTAAAACCGGAATAAAACACTGCATTCTGTTTAACACGGGCGTGTCTCCAGTAAGAGGATGCTTGGAGAGAACACTTGCAAACTTCCAACTTTATGGATTATTATGCTCTATGGATCTGAGGAGATCGTTTTAAATTTTGTATTTTTGGCATGGTATACCACCTTATTTGGGATCATTTTTGTGACTTTTTGCCATGGATTATAATTTCTCGTGGCCTGTCAACAGAGGAGCATTTGCGCTACCTACATCGGTTTTATGGGTGGATTCCCAAAGATGGTTTTGCGACACTGGGATGAACTTGATGTGTTCTATTTGTTTGGACTAGTAGTTTACTTTTGTGGACTGAGGGTGAAGGGGGTAATTCATGGGTTTTGTGATGACATGGGATATTGGGTGTATTTATAATATATAGCCTTAACTGAATAGTCGGTGTATTTTTCTTGAACTAGTTGAAATGTGACGACATTGAAACTCATTCATACTACTGTCAGTCAAAAGAACCCCTTGTGCGTTTTTTTACCCAGCTGTTTTAAATAGGGTAAAAAAAAAAAAAAAAAGACTGGTTGTTACAACTCTGCTGATGGCGGAGAGAAAGTGGCTGCAATCCTCAGTGGATGCCAACAAGTCTGTGCAGGATTTGTGTAGACACTAATGATTATTTAGTTTAAATATTGTTATTGATCCTGTATATCTGCCATCAGCATGGAAGTCCCTTCTGCAATGTCCAAATCATTCTCTGAATTTGACTCAAAATGGATACATTGATTCATGGAGATTTCATAATTCACAAGCCAGAGTATATTCTTTCTTACATCTCGACCCACTTGGAGGCTCAGTCCCTTGCTTCTCTTGGAGTAGACCTTCTGTGAATACATTTCTTCTTCTACTGATGACTTTTTACAGGTGTCCTTCCACCAGAAACATTTTAATACTTTTTCTTTTTGAAATACAATAGGTCACTACGAGTTGTATATGCATGCTGCATGTGAAATTGTAAAAACCCCCATTGCCTGTATTAACCAATAAAAAAAATTTATACGGAACAACAAGCGAATCAGAAAAAGGCGACGGAGTGCCGTCACACCATCCATTAGTATTCACAGCCTCACCCACCTTGGCTTGGGACCGCCCATGGGAAGACAGTTTTGATTTCATGGCCAGAAACAAAGAGCCCGGGGTAGAAACTAGCTATTGAGAGTAGAGCTAACAGCAAGTTGTAAACATGGCGGAACATGTTCGTGCCTGTGCCATTTGTGGCAATAACACAGCAACGGTACATGTCTTGACCAAGGAAGGAGAACTGAGGAAGAAATGGTTGGAGTTTATCTTTGTTTTACCACCAGTGAAGTATAAGGCTTCCTTAGCTCTGTGTTCTATTAATTTTGACCACAGTGACTTTTACACCTCCGGTGTCTACAGTAATGACTTTGCATTGAGGTTGTACCGTCACACAGCACCACCAGCACACAGGCTGTAAGTGCAAAATAAACTTTTCCACCCAAGGTTTTTGTTACAAAAACAGCATGTTCAAACTCTCCACATTAGCATGCATGAAATGGACACAAGCTCGGCTATCACACTCATATAGTCATGAACATAGAGATTTCCAGCGAGTTGTAATTCCAAACCATCCATTTTACGCCCCAGAGATCAGGCATTGGTGAGATATGGGCCCGGTAGAGGAGGCTTGTGTGGTTGTTTCTTTAGCCTTAACATAGCGCGGGTCTGCGGCCCGCTTCTGCTTCCGTCTGCGCCTCCTAGAGCCGACAACAATCCACGGAGAGCCCGCTGGTCTGCTATGTGCTCATAGGACCACACTAGGCTGCTAGCTGCTACCCAAAGACTTAGCTTGTTCAACCTATCAGCATTAAAAATAATTGAGAAGCACAAAAGAGGGATGCAGTTATATTGTTTAATGTATTTTACTGAGCTTCGATTATTTCTTATGGGGAAACCTGCTTTGATATACGAGTGGTACGACTGTATTATAATCCGTGGTTGAACCTGCAGAGCTAAGAAGCACAAGGCTGGTGCTAATGCTAAGGCTAATGCAGAGGTGTTTTAAACCAGTGTTTCTCAACGGTGCCATCTGACATTCTCAGGGGTGCCGCAGAAACGGCAATACCCCCCCCTTACGCACAGGTGGTAGGGTGGTGAGAGAGGAGGAGCTGGGAGATATCAGAAGTGGAAAGAGGAGAAAAAGTACAGAACAGCGAAAAGGAAACGGGGAGCTAGGAAGGAGATGGATGGAGGAGGTGGGGGTGGCAAAGGAGTGTCAGATGGCTGCAACCTTTTCCTCAAAGAAGATTGCAAAGTCATCAGTGGTGATGAAGGAAGTAGGTACAGGTGGTGGGGGCCTGAGGAGTGAAGAGAACACACAAAACAGTCTATGGGAGTGTGAGATAGAGTTGTGAATCTTGGAGTGATGGTTCACCTTGGCAGCTCTGAATGAAGCTGAGAACTTTGCCAGGAGAGACTGATAGAGGGACAGGTCAGAAGGGCCTCTGGATTTTGTCCACTTTCTCTCCGCTGTTCGCAGGCTGCTTCTGCTGGAGCAAAGTGAATCTGACATCCAGAGGCTAGGAGGAGAAGATCTGGCACGTCTGGAGACAGGAGGGGACAGAGTGTTAAATGATGAGGAAAGAGAGGAGAGCAGCGAAGATGCTGCAGCTTCAGTGGGAAGATTAGAGAAAGATTCATGTGAGGGTAGGGAAGCAGTGACAGAAGAGGAGGGAGAGAGGGAGGAGAAGTTTCTAGGGGGTGATTTGTGGGGGTACAGAACATAGGGTTGCTCTATATGCTGATGATTTACTTTTATATGTGACAAATTCAGCTATTCATCTAGCATTCATCATGGCAATACTCTTAAATTTGGTTCCTTATCTGAATATTGGCTTAACATACAGTGAATGTACAGCGAATGTAAAAGTGAATGTTTGCCTATAAACAGGGCTGCACAGAGGCTCTGTCAAACTGATCTTCCTTTTCACCTAACTTGTTCTGCTTTCAAATACTAGAGAGTGAATGTAACAGGTTTTCCTAAGGCTCTGCGAGCTGTAAATTTCACTCCTTTTTTGAATTAGATAAAGTCAGCTTTTCAAAGATGGGCTAATTTGCCAATATCTCTTTTGGGCAGGATAAATATAGTAAAAATTAATGTTTTACTTAGGTTTTTATACCTTTTTCAGTGTATTTCTCTGTTCTCAGCTAAAACAATCTTTAAATCTACTGATCAAACAATTTCTTAATTCATATGGAGGTACAACACTCAAGGTTCACAAATCATTACAAAAATGTCGTCTCAGTTAAGGTCCGCCTTTACCCAATTTGATGTTCTGTTATTGGGCAGGTAACATTTCAAAAATACATTTATTGGCTGAAAGATCCTCATGCAACTTGGTGTCTGTTGGAAACTGGCATGTTTCTCCTTCACTGCTTTATTTTCTCTCCCTATGTCCCTATCTCAATGCACATATAATCCAGTTGTATTCGCCTCTCTTAAAATATGGTATCAATTTCGATGCTGTTTCTGCTCTTGCCCCATTATGTAATGATCACCTCTTCCCTCCTTCTGTTTTAGACTCTAAAAAGGGCATTAAAATATTTTTATCTTTGTAGGGATAGCACCTTTCTTAATTTTATTGATTTTGTTTTCCTTATATGGCCTGCCCTCTTCTCATTTATTTCATTGTTTTCTAATTAGACATTGTCCATCCACTATTTTCTCTGAGTCCCCCACTCAGCCTCCTAAACTTCCTTGGGAGGACCTATTTGAACTTGTGCCCCAATACAAAGCTCTATCGCAAATATATAATTTTGCCGTCTCAATGGACAATTATTCAACCAATAAAACAATTTCTAATTGGGAACGAGAGTTTGGAGAAGGTTGCTGATAGTGGTGTTGACAGAATTCATAACTCATCATCTTGGGCAAGGCTTTCCCTTATTCAGTTTAAAGTAGTACACAGTATTTATTTATTAGCGTGCAGTAGTACACAGTATTTATCAAAGTCCTAACTGTCCAAAATTTACCCCAATAATTCTGACCTTTATGAAAGATGTAGTATTTCTCTCACTGTGATTTAAGTTATGTTTTTTCTTTGCCCCAAACTTCAGTTATATTGGATTTCTTATTTTGATATTCTTTCTCATGTTTTTGGATCCTTGACTACTGATTGCCATATTTCCTGTAGAGTTCCTGGAGACCATACTAGGTCCTTTAATAGTGTGCAGTTGGATGCAATCACTTTTACTTCATTGCTAGCATGACACAGAATATTATTGTTCTGGAAGGCTCCACCTCCCCCATCCATATCCCTATGGTTGAAAGATCTTATGATTTTTATGAAACTTGAAAATATCAAGTTTACACTTGGAGGGAGGGCTGATGGGTTTTAGATCTCTGAGAATGATTGTTCCCCATTGAGTGTCATGGGTGTGGGGGACTTGTTTTCTTTTTATGGATTATTTTGGGCCTAGTGGTGGGATATGGGAATTGGTTGTTTAGGATTGGCATGTTTGTACATACAAATGATATGTTTACGCCTTTGTAGAGGGCTATATTTTACTTGATGAGAAAATTATAAATAAATGGAGAAACATTTTGGGCAGATAAAGTAGGTTACTATGAACTGATTATTTTTGAGCTTGATCATCTATTAATTTGCAATGTCCATTTTACAATGGATTAAAAAGTGCTTCTTGGCAGAATTATCTTGACAGATCTGTTGACTTCAAAGGACAGTTACTTTAAAACTTTATTAGGGTCAGCAGCCAGATGGAGTAGAAGCAACAGAGAAGTACTCTTGCTTACTTGTTGTGTTGTGCATTCTATACTTCTCTTTACTTTTGTCAATTCTTCCCATAAAATGACATCAAAGTGTGGCATATTAGGTAAAAAAAAAAAAAAAAAAAAAAAAAAAAGAGTTGATTAGACAACCAGCTTAACAATAAAGGCCTTTTCCATGCTTCTCGACCAACACCGAGAGGCACTTGTGACCTGCATTTAGAAACTCCTTTAGTTTGTTGGAAACTGAATTCAACCAAGCCCAGTCTGCAGTGGGAAACGCACGGCCAACAACTAGAAACTCTCAAGCTCACTTTGAATGACTTCAGCCATCATGTCAGAGAGCTAGAAAATGTCTGCTGCAGCTTCAGTAAGATCAATTCCAAAATAATGGCTGAAGTTACCAATCTGGAAAGCAGGAGCAGATGGCAAAACCAGTGTATCCTCGGCATGGCTGAATCTATTGAAGGTGGGTGTCCTACAGAACTCCTTTCTGGTCTGCTATGTGACGTTTTTGGTTTTTTTTCTTTTTGGGAGGAGTTGTTCCCAACCCTGCTGGAGATGGACAAAGCCCACCATTCAGTTGCAACTTGCAGTTAAGTCAGCCTCAGGCCAGAGACCACAACTCGTTATTCTCTGTTTACGTTCATCTCATAAAGTATCATGATATTGTCCTATATGTGGAGGGGCAAATACTCTTGACTGAATAAAGGTCGTCATATTCAAAAATCTAATATGTTGATTTTGTGTCTTGGTACTAGGATGATTATCCATTGTAGGTGTTGATGGAGTTGAATTCTGCTGGAAACTTTTCTATTCCAGCAGTGCTTGGACCCCCAATCCCTCTCCCTCCTAACAAATCAATTGACAAGCTGGTGGTTTGGCACACTGTGAGGGTGTGGGCCTAGATGTGAAACACTGTCTTTTCTACCTTCTAAGTTCAATTCTATGCAGCCATCTTTTTTTAACTGTCTTTATTGGATCTTGTACTTTACGAACTTTGGCACGGTTTCTGCAAAGGTATTTCTGCTCAACATTTAAATAGGTTGTTTTCTGAAGGCACCATGAAATATCAACAACTTTTAAAGAGGGGTTATGTGTGATTTTAATTAGAAATTTTAAACATATATATGATATTGTCAGCATGTTTTTTTATTTTTTTGGTCAAAAACTATTGACTCTGAGCTGCCTTCTTTAGGATGTATTGCTTCACATCCATGCCAGTATAAAAGATAAATGTAGGTTATATTGTTTTGAAATAATTCTAGACAATTGCACAAGACCTGGCCTTATGCAAACCCAAAAACCTCTATCGAATTCCAAGTGCAGGTAATGCTGTCTAATGCATATACGAGGTATCCTTTGTGTCTGGTGACCTTCACTCATTGTTTTGACTGACTGCCAGACACTCCGGCAACTATACAGGGGGGGGCTGCTATACAGTGGGGCAAAAAAGTATTTAGTCCTGTAATTTTCATCATAGGTATAACTCAACTATGAGAGACAAAATGAGGGAAAAAAATCCAGAAAATCACATTGTCTGAATTTTAAAGAATTTATTTGTAAATTATGGTGGAAAATAAGTATTTGGTCACCTACAAAAGTTCATCTCAATACTTTGTTATATA
>JAQMCW010154940.1:0-12236 GCA_030068335.1 Chrysichthys cranchii | reverse complement strand
CACACACAGACACACACACACACACACACACACACACACACACACACACACACACACACACACACACACACACAGAGGAATTTATTCTTAGGTTTAATAGCTTACTATTTCTTTGGGGTGGTACAGAGTCATACACACTCTAACTCTCAGTCACACACGTCTCATATCTCACTAATAGTCTCGTATTTGTGGTGCATGCTAGGGAGAGAATGTGAGCTGTGTTTTATCCAGCCTAAACAGACCGTACATATATACAGTACAAATGTACTCTTTCTTTTCTCGCTCAATTAAACACACTCTCACACAGTTGCTCTCTAGGGCTTTTGAAAAGTACTGCTTAGTCCTGGCAATAATTGCACTTCCCATAATGTGAAAGTGAAGGTACTATTGATCAAGCCCACTCTGAGTAAACTCAGCACTCCGCACACTGAAAATGGTGTCCAAGTCAACATGTGGGTGTGTCTGAGTAACACACACAAACCTTTTCACTCAGTAAAAATGAAGAGCATGACAGGCTCTTGTGAAACCCAAGCTGAAATTACGGAAATGGTGCTTCTGATAAATGTGTTTTATCACTGAAGATAATTTCTTCAACAGAACACTTTTTGAGTAAACTCTCATTTTAACCGGTCCCTGAGTTCGGATGTCATCAGCATGGGCTTCCTACAGCTCCCGCTCCAGAACCAGCTGGAAGGTTATTGTTTAGCTCTGCTTCTTAGTGTATAATATTAAGCAAAAAAAAAAAAACACGGATTCAGTCTTGGCAGGGGGGAAGTATTGAATTCAATCTTCGCTATATTTAAAATATCCCATAAAATCTATAGGCTACAACTCGCATAGGTACTACGGGAAAGCATTTTTGTGCAATCTTACTGGCTCTTCATATGTTAAAGTTATTTATTGGTTAAAAAGCAAAAACAAAAACAATAAAACCTGATCTTACTGAAATGGAAAAAAGTATTTTATTTGTGGATGGATTTCGTTTCTTTCCTTTGGACTGAATTCATAAGAAACAATTCTTTATCCCTGTTCCATCCCTATCTCTGAGCTCTTATGCAAATTATTTATGCAAAGTGTGAAACCATGTTAAAAAACATGGCTTACCGTCCAATAAGATCTTGTGACTTTTAAATACCCGAGTACACTGAGTCTCAACTTGTGTTGTGGAATTTTTTTTTAAGTTTTCAAAGTCTGTAAGACCAAAAAAAAAAAGAAATATAAAAATCTTTAATCCGTTTACAATTTAATTGGAATAGTTAGCCAGGTGTCCTTCCATGTTCCATATCTGTGAGATTTCTACATGTATTGTGACTCGAGGATGCCAGTGCCAGTCGTGGCTAGATTTGTATTTGCTTCAAGATTTTCTCATAACTAAGCAACTCGCTATGGTGTGATTCAGAAGTGTTCATCGGGACTGGCATCCCTGGCATGAAGGTGGGAGCATGCAGGACAAAGGTCACCTTCTTTAACATAGCAGAGTACTGGACGTGGTGGATCGCTTGTGCACATGTTTTGTGTGTTCACTTCTTCACCTTTAACAAATGTTTTATTCTGATCAGAGTCACTTCAGTTTAAATTACTAGTTATTTTGAGAAATAGAACTAACTATATTCATTCGGGGGAAAAACTCATGAATGCCGGTATGCAAAAATAAACATGAGAGTGTGCAGGATTTGCCTGTAATGAGTATTTATCATTTTTTTAAAGTTGTGATAACTGGAGGGATATTGGCACATAATCTCATGATGTCATTGCTGCATTATCTACACTGTTAGAAAAAAGCGTTTGTCAAGGAATATTTGTATAGTTAAAAAGTATAGCTCTTTAAAGAGCCTCCAGTCATAACCTTATCTTATAACCATCTTATAAGATATTATTATAGACCCAGATGGTTGAAAGATATATTATCTTATAACCATCTGCTGTACACTTATAAAAAATGGTTCGATCAAAAACCCTTAAGCATATATTTAATTCAAAACTTCATTCGAAAGCTAAGACCCCCTATTTACCCAGTGAACCCTTAAAAAACCTTTTAAAGAGTATTAGTGTTCTTCATAACAGGGTGATGCAGGACTTTCACCACCTCAGGGCTCTTGAAGCACCCTAAAGGTGTTTATTTTGCAACAATCACTGGCTCATTGCACGTTATCCTGCTCATCACACAGCTACTTACTAAAGAAATCAATGATTTAACAAAAATGATTGATTTAAAAGTATTTCACCCATTTAAAAAAGATTTTCTTGCTTCCACTAATGACACGGTCCATAGCAACGGTCTGTTAAACAGAAGTAATTCAGAACTGGGTTCTCAGATCAGCAGGGTAAGAGATGGAATTAGATGCATGGATATCTTGCAATCAAGTGGTTAGCACTGTCGCCTCACACCGAGAAGGTCCTGGGTTCAAGCCCCGGATTCGGCATGGGTGCCTTTCTGTGTGGAGTTTGTATGTTCTCCCTGTGTTCGCGTGGGTTTCCTCTAGGTACTCCGGTTTCCTGCCACAGTCCAAAGACATGCACATTAGGTAGATTGGCTACCCTAAATTGTCCGTAGGTGTGTGTGTGTGTGTGTGTGTGTGTGTGTGTGTGTGTGTGTGTGTGTATGCATGAACCCGAGTCCCGAGTTAGCGGAGGGTTGGGCGTGGGGCTAGCAACCTTACCCTGTACACTTAGCTACTTTGCTCGGAGGTCCATACCAGAGGACATGAAGTGATGCAACGGTCAAATGACTACGCGATCAGATGATGATGATATCTTGCATGCTAAGTAGCTTATCAAGGAATGTGCCTCATTTTCATGAGCTGAAATGCATAGCCACACCACAGCCTTTCAACTGGTGCGTCTGGAGGGATTTTTAAGTGGCTCAAACATGGAGAGTATGAGGAACACACTGCTAACATCAGACTACAGTGAGTGGCTGACAGGAATGTGGTTCCAGGAAGAAAGAACTTGTATATCTGTATATCTCGATCTCTCTTTCCTTGAAGAGGTGTGTGTGTGTGTGTGTGTGTGTGTGTGTGTGTGTGTGTGTGTGTGTGTGTGTGTGTGTAAAACCTTGCACTGAGGCACACCTGTTACTTCTCCATCAAATCCTGTGTTTTTCTTTCATTGTTTTTTCAAAGCCACATGCTAAGCTGCCACAGTGAACTTCTAGGGCAGTGTTGTTCAACTAAAAGGTCCATTTAAATCAAATTTCTTTCGTGAAATGATCCGAATAAGCAACTACCATGACAGAATGGCTTTTAATGCTTAACCGTTAATGTTTACTTTTGGCTGTAAATATCGAGTCTCTGTGACTTTCTCTGATATTATGACTTTTGACTAACATCACATACTTTGGCACAAACTTTGAGAATAAAGGAATACTTTTTCATCCAATCATCTTTAAACATTCAGTTGCCACTTAATATGTCTAGCTCTGTAGCTACTGCCTGGTCTAATGATATACCTTCAGCCAAATAAATTCCATGAATGCATGTGTGTATTTATCACAATAGAGGATCTACTGGCTAGCTAGAGGATCTCTCATGTTTAGTTTTCTAAGCAAGAAAACTACAGCCTGTTTTTCCTATGGTTTGGCAAACCCATTCTTTTTGACGAATACAGACACGATGTCCAGAAATAGAGATTCCTATATGCTCACCTAGCATTCTTCTTCCAGCAGAACCTGAGTGAGGAATTCCTCATGCTCCAGACATCATTTCTCTCGGCTCCCGGCAGACTGGACTCCTAATAGATTGCGGAAACAACACCAAACTGCTAAACAAAGGGCAGGTCAGACAGCAGCCCATCAACTCTTCACTGTTCTCAAATACCTCTCCAGTCACAGATCATCCACTGAGGATGTTCTCAGGGTTGGAAACTGTATTTGGCAGGTTACTGTGAGGCCTTTCGCACATGGAAGTCAGACGTTTCCTATCATTTAATGTTTAACCCTTAGCCTCGCTGTCTAGAACTGAGAAACGTACTGTGCCTGAAAGCCGAGGCCAGTATGAATCAGCTGAGAACACAGAAAATCCACTAATCTTAGTTAGACATATAATTAATTGTGCACCAAGAAACAAATCAAATATTCGGCAAAATCCAAGTCCTTGTTGAAATGACCAAGTCAGGGATAGGTGAAATATATTTTGATCCCCAGTTACAATATTAAGCATGTTGACAAGATAAGCAGCAAGAAGGAAAGGATGTGAGTGTTAGGGCATGGAGAGAGTGCTGAATGGATCCTGACCATTGACCAATGGTCTCTGTTACACTTCCTTGAAAATGGGTCTCTAGTACACAGAAGACTCTTCCAAAAGGGACATGAAATCAGTCCAACAAAATCTGTTCTCCTCTTCATCATCATCTTCATCATCATCATCATCACCTTCAGTAACCACTCTATCCTGGTCACGGTGATGTCGAAACAAACTTACATGACTTTGATTTTTGTCAGTCTAATTGCCATCTCTTCACAGAATAGAAAACAGGCACTAAACTACGTACCCTCAAAGAGGAGTGGTGCCCTCAAAGGTACATCTTTTGTATTTTTAATATGTTTCAAAACAACAGTAAAAGTAATTCACCTAGAAAAGTTAATTAGGTATACAGTGGTACCTCAGTACCCGAACTCACTAGAACTCGAATTTCTTAAAAGTCAAACTAAACAGATCGCCAAAAAAATGACCTAGAACTCGATCTGAATCTCAGAAGTTGAACTGTGAACACCAACCTAAGATAGCTTGTACGCGCTAAAAATAATAAAAATAAACAATGGACCGCATGGCATAGTATGACTCAAGGTAGTAGTGCTGTGTCTGGGTTTATGAAAAAGGTGTCATGGGTTTTTTTAACTTTACCCTGTCAGAGCGGTGAGGTGAGGGCGGACACAAACGCTGCCTGCAGTCAGATGTAAAATCCCTTTCAGGCTTTATTTAGGCTCCAGGCAGAAGGACATGAGACGGCAGGCAAACTCGTAGTCGAAGAACAGGCAGGGTAACAGAACTGTGTACAACACCACGAAGGAACAGACTATAATCATAAACCGAATAACAAGCGAGAAGGTCAGAACCGGAAGAGAATATAGACGCCCGCACCTGTAGCGAATCCTTGCGCACGCGCCCGCAGCGCCGCTGCTGGGAGTAATCAATGCGGGTGCGCACGGCTCCGTGATGTACGCACTGTTTGGATACATTTATTTTCTTACTTTATAAATGACTGTTTTGATAAATGTGCTTATATATGTTTAGTATGTGCTCTTCTTGTTTTATCCTGTTCATTTTGTGTTTAAATGCTACATAAATGCTACAAAAAACATATTTAGGTGTAATTTTTTGGGGCCAGGAACGAATTAATTGGTTCTCCGTTATTTCCTGTGGGGACAAGCCAATCAGAACTCGAACTTTTTAGGATTCGAACCCGCGCTCGGAACAGATTAAGTTCCAGTACTGAGGTACCACTGTAGTTTTATAGTGTATTGAAGCAATATAGACCATAAGGTCCATTTTTGCATTGCTTACATGGAAATACAGAAATAACAGCTTTAAAAGCATGCATTTTAGCTCTATATGTTGCATTGTCACGAGAAACCTTTTAAACACTTGTAATGATAAAAAATTGTATTAATACTAACATACTGGACAGAAATAAATCATCCCAACACACTCCCATCTTGTGTCGGGCATTTGGAAGGACGGCTACACAGATTATAAACTGATGTACTCTGGCAGTCAAAAGTTTTATTACAATTTAATCACCATTATCGCCACAGATGTAGCAAAAGAGTACCAAATAGAAATGGAAACGGAACCTAAATCTTTGTGGACTTATTACTCAAGTGCTAGTTTTACATGCATGACATACATATGGTGTGCTACAAATGCCTAATAAGGGTGATAAAGACTTCAGCATTTTTTAATTCAATGAGTTTTTGACTGTTTCAGTAAATTAAAGTCATTTCTAATCATTTAGCCAATTACAGTTTTACCTGGTAGTGTATAATCCTAAACGTCAATAGCTCTACAGGTCTGAGGCTGGTGCCAGTTTTTAAAACGCATCCGAATTACATGAGTGTCACTTTGCCGTCACCAAACAAAGAAACTTTTTCTATTTTATATATATAAAAATACAACACACAAAAGGACATCAACTGAAACCACAGACTCCTTCCAGAAGCATCAATTACTAATTATAAAAGAGTATTTTGCATTATGAATATGTATTGAGGAGTAAAGTCAATGTCAGGCTTACAAGAAGCTGTTCATGGCAACAGGCTGCAATTTCTCCTAAGAGATAAATACAAGCTGAAGCATTTGAAAGACTCTGCAGTATCATCGCTCTACAGTTTTGAAATGGTCAGTGTTCTATTCTAAAAAGGAAACCCCAGTAATAAACTCTCTGTACAATCAAATCACAATCACGTAAATAAAAATTCTGCCACCTATCAACCCATGTACGCCGATGATCACCAGCTCTTTAGCCACATGTAGAGATCCTGCATGGTACTGGACTCACCAGAAAGCTTCCACTGAAGTCTGAGCTCATTACGTCCTGAGCGGCGCATCACTTTAGAGAAACAATAGAAGAACATGGTTATTTTCCTCATAGTCCTCCCGAAGCCTCTCCTCAGTGCCATGACTCACACAGCAGCCCCCAAAAAAAGCTCAGACAGAAGTCCAAACACATTGGCGTCTCCAAAGCATGTGATAAGGAAGCGCTTTGGCCATAGCAAACTCCTGTCTTTCTCTCTTTTTCTTTTCTCTGCCTTTCTGTCTATAGCCTCCCTTCAAAGAATCCCCTGCTCAAGTGTGTGTGTGTGTCTGTGTGTAGGTGTGTGTGTCCCCATGTTTTTTGTTACTGTGCTCAGTCAGCTGGTCAGGAGGCGGTCCATTGTGGCCCATCATTATGCTGTCACAGAGCGACATGCCTCCTCTAGACACACCGTCACTGCTGCTACACACACAAGCAGATGGATATTAGGGGAGCCAACAGGTGGGTGTCAGATAGCCAGACAGCCAGACACAATGCAGACGAGCCAGAGAAATGGCTATTTATGCCATTCATGGTCCATTGTTTTTGGCTGACTTCATGCCATTCTTACAATATAAGCATGATAAATATACTGTATACCACACTGCTGCTGAATTCTCAAATCTGATTGGTCAGAATGTGTTGATTAATTATCAGGCAAATCACAGGTTAATATTTATATATATTCATTATTAATATCCGTTCTAATAATAAGAAGGTACAACGGGACATCCTTCCACATAAACATGATATGGTGAAGTTTTCTGTGAGGAGATGCACGTATAGCATTTTTGGAAGGAGTCTCCAGGGTCCCCACTTTGTAACAGTCAGATATAAAGCTGTACGTTTTCCTGCATGGTTACTGTACATGGCCTTCGGTACGGAGGGCTTTAGGGTTTCTCAGGGACATGACAAGCTGCTTGTTTTTAACTTCATGAGAGAGAAAAAAGAAAGGCTGGTGAGGGAATGACTGCTAATAGCTGTTATGAAGTGAGTGAGAACAGGAAGTCACCTTTTTTACAAATGCTCCACAACATTTAGCACAAATTTGTTTAAAAAAAAATAAAAAATACAACATCACTTTAGGCCATATAACACCACCCTATCATGGGTGCTAGTTAGCTAGTTAGCTAACACTAACCCAGTTGGTTGAAATACCTTCCTTATGAGAGAGGTCAGAGGAGAATGGCCAGCCTGGTCACAATAACTAAATAACACTTTACAACCGTGGATAGCAGAAAAGCAAGCAAACATGCATGCAACATGACAAACCTTGCAACTAAAACAGCAGAAGACCACACTGGGATCCACTTTACTTAACCAAGAACAGGAATCTGAGCCTACAGTGGACACACGCTAACAGAATTGCAACTGACTGGGTGTTTTTTTCCCCACACCATTCTGTGTAAACTCGACACTGTTGTGTGTGAAAATCCAGCTTGTGAAATACTCAAATCAGCCTTTTCTGTCACCTAAAACTGATGCTGATGCTTGATGTGAATATTAACTGAAGCTCTTCGCCTGTATCTGCATGGTTTTATGATCGGCTAACTGGAAAATTGGTGTACAGGTGTTCCTAATAAAGTGGACAGTGAGGGTATCCATGCTAATAAAGTCTGTCTTTCATCTTTCTTTCTTTTTTTTTTCTTTCTTTCCCTCCCCACTATGGCATTGGCTTTGTCATTAATAAGTAAACCAAGTAACAAGTAAAACCAGAGATGCATTTCCACAAGAAAATCGGAGTGTGATTGCTCTACAGTGCAAACACAGGGGTGTGCGGCTCATGACGGATGGACGTGTGTGTCGCGTGAGTTGGTCCAAGCTTTGACATGAAGGTTGGTGGCTCTCTGATGAAGTGCGACCGAGCAGGTAGGCTTTGATTCCAAAACTCCATTCGTTTCAAGGCGAAAAAAATAAACAAGAGGAAAATGAGGGAACAAGAGCGTCTTTCCAAAAGGTGTACTGAAGCGCACTATTCAGGGCACTGGACAGATGAGTTGTAGTTAGTTTGGGGTCCGAATCTCACAGGGAAAAATTGGTCTGATGGCTAACAACAGCGCGAGTTCGCCAATAAACTTGATGAGTGATATGAAAGATGTGTGATTCTTGCAACCAGCAGGGATAATGCAATAGAAAATCATTTGCATTGGCCTGCATTTGTTTACTGGAACATGAGAGGCTCGTATGTTTATAACAGAATGACATTTCCTCCATTTTCCAGATTTTCTACAGAGATTTCCAATGATATGCAGCAAAGCTGCTGCACTGGCAGTTTTCTATGGAATTAAATTCCCCCAAAACGTATACTTGTACTGTCCTTCCTCATATATCATCCTGCTCTCTCCTATTTGTAATTGCTGAATATGGACGATCCGCTGATAGCCTGCATCACAATTCTGTATTTTGCACATTTCTAATATACACATTTACGTACTGACTTACTATTGGTTTTGGTTTTGTATTCTTGTTATATTGCTGCTACTACTGCCATATTTATATTTATTTTATCTTCCTTCTCACACGTTATATTCTTCATATCATGTTCACTAATCTAAGGAGAAAGGATCGTGCATTACATAATAAGGTGTGAATAAGGCGGTTATTAGTCAACATTAGCAGATAATTAGTGCTGTTTCATGTTCTCTCACACATCATGACCTTGCCTTGTAGGTGGTACCTTTCTAGGAACAAATGTACACGATGAACACATTTTTTTCTCAAACCAACAGAATGTCACCAAGCAAGTAGAGGCATCAGCAAGCCACTGTAAAATATGCTTAATTACGATCATAGTTCACTTCTTCCTACCTACCCAGAGTAATGCTTTCGGAGGGCACTTGTATATCTTAACATACTGAAGATGCAAAACCTTAATCATGTCAAAACAGGAAAACTGAAAACTAATGCATATGTGTGGCAATGTGGGGAAACCCTTTTAACATCTTCTCCTACATACAGTTCTGAACACTGCAGCTTTACCTGAAGGGAAATATGTTTCATTTGTGCACATCTCTCACCCTAATATAAAGTTTGTAGCATTATAAATTATTCTTATAGGACATTCTGACAGACGCTATCGGATTACAAACTTCATTGATTATGCATATGTCCATTTAGCAATCTAAAAAGCTAGCAAGCATTTAAACACCATTAGGCAGATTGCTTTTGTTAAACGGACTCCTTACACAGTATGATCCTAGACAAGTTTAATATTGTTTCTTGAATTTTAATTCTTAAAATATGTAACAACAAAATAACACCATTTTGGCCCAAATCCTATTTATGTTGTTCTGGGGCCATTTGCTAGAGCAGCCACAACAGGACATACAACAGGTTTCTCCAGATTGCTAAAGCATATTTACACGTATAAATGCACAAATCACAAGGCCACACTTACAGCAACGTATCTGGGAGGATATGCTAAAAAAAAAAAAAAAAAGATGGCCAGCGTAGAGAAATGTTATCTTAATCACTTGATCCAGTTATTGCTTCACACTTTTGCTCGCTTGTTTGATCACTTGAGTCAGGTGTCACGTTAAGAAGGAGGGAAAAGTAGCTTCAGTGAAAGTCACCTTTGCCCGAGTGTTACATTTGAATGAACGTGTTGCACACTACTTGTGAATGAACAACTACCTTAAAGGAATACAAAATAAGGCCAGAGTCTAGAGATGGCATTTTGGGACACAAAGAGAATTTAGTGAACTACCAGCTAAGGCAAAATACAAACGGACAGCTTTCCATCCAGGCACTAAAGGGGAATAAAACATTTCAAAACATTTCAACCGCTCTTCCTGCCAGACAGCAGATGCTGGACAAGACAAGGCTGGGTTCCCTAAATTCCTATTGCTGTTTCTCATAATGTTCAAAAACTAAACTTATAAAGCTAGACTACTCCAGAGTACATCCTTCCTCTAAGGCATTTAGCCGTTGCAGGTTACGAGGCAGCTGGACAGGGCAGGTCACTAACCTCTCACACAGCTAACACAAGACACAAACAAACATTCACCTCACATTTACACCTCTTGGCAATTTAGAGCAGCCAGCTGACCTAATCTGCATGGCTTTGGATAGTGGGAGGAATCCGGAGCACCCAGAGGAACCCCACACACATCTCTTTTTATTACAAAGCACAGATATCATAAAATAAAACAACTGTTTTAGCATTAACCTCAGTTTAAACAAAGTTTATGCACTTTATATGTGTTTAACAATACCAAAGATGCTCAAAAAGTCCAAACCTAAGCTGTCAAGACTCAGGAAAGCATGACATTTCTGTGACAAAGTTATTATTAAATCACAAATTGAAAATCAAAACTCAGAAGATCCAAACCAGAGATATCCTTTAAAAGACACACACTCTTTGGAATGTATGAGTAGATAGTGAAAAAATATCGTTTACTAAAAACCAGTCCGTCAGCATACCGGTAGGTGTGTGTCCGTGTGTGTGTGTGTGTGTGCATGTATTTCGTGTACGCCTGTCACCTACGCTTTGTTTTTGGATACGATACACACACTGTACTCATCTAAAATCAGTTTTCTGAAACTTCTTCTCAGCTGGTCTCACATATCAGTGGCACATCCGTTCAAAGGCACAAACAGTCTTGATTTCCACAACCTTAGAATATTCAATAAGATAAGACAAAATATTTTTCTCCCTCTATGATCTTCTCGAGTGATTTATCCACGTATATTAGGAAGAGAAGAAACCAAGGGTCATGAATTTACATCACACACCTGCCACATCTCTGGTCATGATTCACAGACACTTTCTGGTTCTTTCAATCCAAGCACACTTGATCCAGATCATAAAGTCCTTGATTAGGGCTTGACAAACTAGATCACGTGGTTTGGAGGTCAGAGGGTCTCAGGCTTGTAGGTTATCCACTAAAGGACAAAAGTAGAAGGTGGGCTCGAGCTCCCCCTCACCTGTGCACATCAGGCCCCCCTGGAAGATGATGGCACAGCACACATCGCACCATCCTTCTGATGCCTCCTCTGTGAACTCGTGTCCCTCTCCTCTCCTACCCGGCGCCCCGAATATGCTCCTCACATCCGGGGGCTTGTAGCCCTTCTTCCTGGCGCGTGGAGCCGCTCCTCCGTCGTCGGCGCATCTGAGCAGGTCGTTGGGGACTTCTCGGAGCTTCTTGTCGGAGTGTGGATCCCGCGGGGACGGGGCTTTCTTCGCTCCTCTCGCCTTGCGCATTTCGGAGCGTCTCTTCCTGACGAGTCTCGGCGAGTTTGCGCCTCTGGGCGCCGCGCGCGCGCACAGTCAGGATAAAAAGAAAAAAAGAGTAGCGCGAGAGGTGAGGGACGAGGCGCGCGCCACAGCCACGCCCTCACACCTCAACACTCACATTGGACACTGCTAAACCTATAGAAACCCAAATATAACGGCAGTGAAACCATATCATAATTTATTAAAGCCTGGCGTCAAATCAACAAAACAAACCAAACTGTTAACTTTACAAGTGAAACGTGACAAAGTCCTGGTTATCTATCTATCTATCTATCTATCTATCTATCTATCTATCTATCTATCTCTTATATTTATATATATATATACTGTATATCGAGTTCCAGAAAGTTGGGACGTTCTTTAATGTTGAATGAAATGAAAACTAAAAGACTTTCAATTCACAACAGAACATGGATAACATAACAAATGTTTAAACTGGGAAATTGTACACCTTTATCCACTAAATGAGCACATTTCAAATCTGATGCCT
>JAQMCW010154923.1:0-12238 GCA_030068335.1 Chrysichthys cranchii | reverse complement strand
TATGTATTGTAAAGCTGCTTTGCGACAATGTTCTGTTGTTAAAAGCGCTATACAAATAAAATTGAATTGAACTGAAAGGAAAGGAAAGGAAGGAGGGCGCGCGCCTGTGTGAGCCGTGTCTGCTGGTGGTGATGCTGCGGAGTCACTCAGCAACTTCCTGGGACACGCCTCACACCCGGGGGGGCCGGACAAGGCCGTGGCTCGAATTTCAGGGGCGTTTCAGAACTTTGCGTTTCCGGTTGAAATCACTGCACAGGGACTAATGCACGAGCTTTGTAGAGAAGACAACCGGTTTAGAGCTGTTATGAAAGTGTGAAGGGAGGGCCTTGGCTCCTGTATTGACACGAAGAGGAATGGAGAGCGGATTCGTTTCCTCCTGAGAAACCAGGAAGTATTTGGACCTCGTAACCATGGTGGAAGAACTTTTTCAGGCGGAAAGACATCGGTGTGGACCGTGAGGCTGACAGGCCTAAGTCTTCTCCCCCGTTTGAGACCTCTGGAGCTGCTCGACGCACAAACTGTTTCCGTGTCGCTTAGAAGTGGAATTAACGCTTCCGACATTACGGACCGACACCAGAAGGTAACCGCCTGCCTTCTTTACTGCTTCTCGCGCCGAGGGAAATGTCCGTGAAACAGTCTGCTTACTTTTCCGTTGGCATTTTTGTTCTGTCCGACTGTCGGGTCATTTTCCCCCCACAAATCTGACCCACTATCTGCTTGTCTGTGTGTGCTGGTTGTTGTTCCTCCACTCCCCTGTAATGTTACTGATATATGATCGTCAGTCCTGTGAGACTCCAGGTCCTTTAGATCCTTATTTCTGTGGCCAGAGAAAAGGGAGCGAGGCTTTTGCACTCTTTCCTTTAACCCTGGAAATATCTCCATTGGTAAAAAATGTTGATACAGTGAACACACAAACAGGTGTGTGTGTGTGTGTGTGTGTGTGTGGGTGTTTTCCTTCTTAAATTAACCCTTTCCTTCTACATGTTATGAACCAGTCCTTAGGAGACCTCCTGGAATGTCCACTAATATCCATCAACCAATGAGTGGGGTGAATATATGAGTGAAATATGACCCCAGGAATGCTACAGGGTTAAATAAAACCCACTTCTGATGTAATTTTGTACCATGATGGTAGTCTCCAAAGCTACCAACTCGATGCTCGCCATATTCTGTCTGATTTAAAGTCAGATACAGGCTGGGTTACAGGCGTCTGTAGCATTCTGTCCATCAGGATGCTCCGCTGTAGGCACATGGCAGGCAGGCCCAGAGGACAGGAAACATTACAGCAGGTAGCACAGGGAGTTTTAAAGTGTAGTAAGTGGCTGAGGTGTTGCTTTATATGCTCTACAATATATATATATATATTTTTAAACTACACACATGATGTCAGGGATTCAAGGGAGGATTAATGACTGGACCTGCGAGTGACAACCTGAGTCATGTAGGCTTGCATTATAATAGGGTGAGTGGGATATTTCAGGTAGAATCAGTGTGATTTAGTGTTATTTTGTAAGTCTTCCTTCTGATGCCTTTGTACTCAGAGTTAAGTTACTTATTTATCAAGCCACTGTATTTTTTTTCCTATATTGTGTTGTAAATAAAGTTACATGCAGTCTAGCACAGTCTATTGGAGTCGAAATTAAATAATGAATATTTAACCCATTAGCTTCCCATGGTCCCCATTTGGGGATCATATATTGAATAGCATAAAAAAAAAAAAAAAAAAAATTGATGGCATGTGCCATGATCCCCATTTGGGACTTTGACTAAAAATTGAAATTCAGTCAAACAGTCATATTTCTTGAAAGTAGATGTTTTTGTTACTGTTTGGATTTAAATTAATAGAAATACGTGAAAATTTTCAGGAAAAAAAAGTTTGGCAGTTAATGGGTTAATAAAAGTGTAGACTTTCAACTTGAATATTTACCTCCAAATCCAAATGTTGTAAGAATGACAGCACTTTATAGTTGTGCCCCCGCTGCTTTTTTTTTTTTTTTATGGGACCAAAAGTAATAGGACGGTTGGAATCTGTAGCTGTTAGCTCTCAATATGAAGTCCAAACAAAGAACAGACACTGTACAGTGAGGTAAGCCATCATTAGTCTGAAAAATCAAAAGAAACGCATCAGAAAGATAGACACCGCATTAGGTGCGCCTATTTGGTACATTTTCCCAAAAAAAGAAAAGAAAAGAGAAAACATAATGCCCTGGGGAGCTCAGAGGCACCAAAAGGCTCGGAAGACAGTGGACAATGAAGGTGACAAAAAAAAAACCCCAAGAACACCCTCTAGGTGGAAGGTTTATTTGTGTCAAAGTCAACAATCAAGGGAAGCCTTCGACAGTGTAAATAAAGCTTTACCATGTGAAACCATTTGTAAGCCTCAAATCAGGGATATCAGATTACATTTAATTACATCAACAGCAAAAAAAAAACCTAGGGCTGTACAGATCTGGCGCAAATGCCTATGGACAGGTGAGACAATGGTCAACTTTGATCAACGTTTTACTAGAATGATGGGAAAAGTATGGAAAAGGGCATTATGGCATGGGTGTGTATTCCCTTGTGTTTACTGATGATGTGACTGTTAACAAAAGGAGCAGGATGAATTCTGAGGTGTATAGGGCTATATTCTCTGCTCAGATTTATTCAAATGATTTAAACCCTATTGAACAATATGTTGCTGTGGAGATGAATAATGACCTGAGCTATACATCAAAAGCAACCAAAGACTTTTTCAGGCAAGTGGATTGTACTGAATTGGCTGTGTCCTCAACCTAACTTGAATCCAATTGTGATTGTGCATTTCACTTTCTGAAAGCAGCTACAGTAAAGAAAATAAGGGAGGAGGCACGTGTGTACATAGTAATTGCTATAAAGTTCATAATTACATTCAACTTATTTCTATGTAAATACCATCAAATTACATGAGAGAATCTGCATTTTGAGCTCATATTCATTATTTAATTTGAACTCCAGTATACTGTGGTTGACAGCTAAAATAACGTGGAATTTGACTATGTACAGATATTTATGGACCTGACTGTATATAGACTTTAAGGACCACTGATGTATCTTTTTTTTTTTTTTTTAAAGCTTTATTCTAAATGCTAAATAAAAGTATACATTGCCAGGTAAAAGTTTTGACTAGTTGCACAAAAGACGATGGTACCACCCCGGCCAAAAGGAAAGGTACATTTAATTTCTGAAATCACTGGTCAAAGGCATTTATGATTTCCTCTTTTAGTCTGCTTTCATACCATGAAACATCTGCTTTTACTGATTGTGGATTATTGTGGTTTGCCACAAAGCTATGTTTAGCCAATCAGTTTAAGGTGTCAGCCTAATGTCGGTAGTAATAACCTTCTAATGACAATAGTGAAGATGATGATTATGATACTTATAGGTGGCATGTCCTGCCAAAGAGTATAGATGTGAATGCATCGTATCTGCTCTACTCATCCAGATGTTTTCAGTAGATAAAGATAAGCTGTTATTCTAAGTATTTAAAAAAAGACAACATCTGAAGCTTTGCTATCCCCTGGGAAATGACCGTAATTGATCTCTGATGTACCTTTGAAATAACAAACTTATGTAAAGCTTAGCTTTATGATAAAACATGGAAAAAGTGAAATTTGCTGCATAAGCGCCAATATAAACATGCGTTTTCTAACGTCTGTGTTGTAGCTGTTGCAAAGAGATGGATCAATCCAGTTTTTAACCTTAGGTCCACTGTTATTGCCATATATTTTGCAAGACAGTAAAAAAGAAATTCACGACTCAGTGTCAGATAATTGTGCCATAGGTGACGACAACTTTTTCATAACCCATAGGATATACACCAATCAGTCACTTTAATAGGAACGCATGTACCCCTGCTCATTCATGCAATTATCCAATCTTGTGGCGGCGGCAGCATAATGCATAAAATCCTACAGGCACGGTTTAAGAGTTCATTTAAATTCAATTCAAATTTATTTATATAACCAGTTTAACAATGGACATTGTCACAAAGCAGCTTCACAGAAAGCCCGATAGAGAGTTTATCGAGAATGATCCTTAATGAGCAAGGCACAGGTGATGGTGGCAAGGAAAAACTGCCTGAAATGACATGCGGAAGAACCCTTGAGAGGAACAAGAGTCAAAATGGAACCCATCCTCTTCTCTGTGATACCAGATAGCACGACTATGAGTCATTACTTTTCCGCAACTTTACTATACTAAGAGTCAAGCAGTGCTAAGTGTGTTGAAAGGATCTTCAGTACGGCCATCGGGGTTTTCTGCATGCTTTAGTTAATATTCACATCAAACTCCAAAATGGGAACAAATGTGATCTAAGTGACTTTAACAGTGGCATGGGAGTTGCTGCTAGATGGGCTGGTCTGAGTATTTCAGATACTGTTGAGCTCTTGGGATTTCATTCGCAGGGATCCAGGTTCCACTCCTATCAGCCAAGGAGTAGAATCTGGGACTACAGTGGGCACACACCTACTGAAACAGGACAGTCGGGGATTGGAAAACCTCTGCCTGGTCTTTCTTAGTTTTTTGTGATCCTCTGTTTACTGCAGCCTCCAAGCAGCAGTTCCTGAAATGCGTAAACCAGCCCCTCTGACGCTAACAACCAGGCCACCGGCAATATTTTTGTTCCCTGTGCTGCTGCCACGTGATTGGCTGATTATCTAAGGTGTAAGGTGAGTGTAGGTGTCTGAAATGAGCCAGTATGTCTTTTCTGTAAGCCAGACATATCCTGATTTTCTCTTTCAAATACAAAGTAAAAAAGTAAAAAAAAAAAAAAAGCAGCCGACTAGGTCAAAAGGCATCCATTCAAGAGAGGGATTTGCCGTTAGTCAGTTTTAGTAGATCATTTCTATTGTTAAATGCGCTTTATCTGCAGTCGGGCTGAATTTGCATCCGACACTTTTAATGGAGTTGTAAAAACCAATATAGAAACTGTGATCTTAATTAATTTATTTTTTAACTTTTAACGCAGGAATTTGCTTTGCCTAACAAGCTAGAGGCTCTTCAGCAACTGTGAAATAAATAAATGAATAAAAGTCCTTTCATCAAGGCTGGATTTGTTAGACTGTATAAATGTGCAGGGAATGTTTCTTTTTTTGCCTTTGCGTTACGCATGGGGGGGACACCTTATTATAATCTTACGCTCACCAGGAAAAAGGATCACTAGCCAAGCCAAGGTCACCTAATAACAGTACTATACAAGTAGAAGATGAGGTCACCCCGACTGTTACACAGAAGTTATTATTAACTCCGTGCACACATGCAGCAGAATTTTGGTCATTTTTGATCTCTAAATTTGAAATTTTAATTATTCTGTTTAGAACTGCAAATCTGCTTGCTCAGACCCTTTCAGATAACTTTGGTGAATAATTTACTTTAACCAAGAGAGGGAAAAAAATAAATCACACTTTAACCCCAACAACCAGTCCAGCACTGTATGCTTACATCACTATGATGGCAGTGATCCAGATTATGTGCACAGGCCTGACTGGGCTTGTGGTTCCACGATGCATGATTTTTTTCCCCCCGTCTGGTGTTAGTTCTCATGCAATAATCCTTTGTGATCTGATTGTGTTGAAGTTTGTGTTCTAGTTAGTGTGGTGTATCTTTAACTCTTTTGACTCTTTCCAGCTGTTTTGTAGTTGCTGTGGAACCTTCTCACAGCTCCTGTATGTTGATTTAAATGCCTGTTTGGGGGTTTTCAAAAATGTAAGGATTATTAGACGAGTAAAACCTCAGAAAAAATGCCCTGTTAGATGTAGAACCTAAGCTGCGTAACTTGCACAAAAAGTATGGACAGTAAACACGAAAAAGTCAGTCCTTGTAGCCAAAAGAAAGTCATCACACATTGCTACAAACAACCTTCCTAGGTGCTCCAGCCTCCTCTCCAAATGGGTTTGCCAGTGACAGAACAAACAGTTCTACTGACAAGAAGGTGCCAAACAGTGGATGAAAGAAAGTTTCTCCCTAGGCCTCGGAGTTGGCTAAACTACAAATCCAACATCACCGGTACAAATTTCTTCAAAATAACGACATACCATCTCCTCTAAATATTAATCAATAAAGAACAATTAAGACCAAATCTTAACATCATGCAGTAGAGGGCAAAGGTTCTGTCCACATTAGCCACTCTTCCTCTCAAGCACTAAGTGCTAAAGCAGAGAGACAAGTCTGTTTCCATTTTACTGTGCATTACCCTGCTGCTCAGGGGACATTACTGGGGAATAGTTCTAAAAGCTCTTAGGAGAAGAGAAAAATCATTTCCCTTACTGTGCATGAACTTACCTCTTGTCAGTGGTAGCTTATGTGTTTGTGTCTGACAAGCGTAGTGCAGAAAATTACCGAACAGAAATTACAGCAAAATCTTTACTGACTGTCAGTTTAACTGAATGTCAAGGAAATATTTCAGTAGGGGCGACACAGTGGCTAAGTGGTTAGCACTGTCGCCTCACGGCGAGAAAGTCCTGGGTTCGAGCCCCGGGTTCGGCACGGGCGGCATGATCTCCCTGTGTTCACGTGGGTTACCTCTGGATACTCTGGTTTCCTCCCACAGTCCAAAGACATGCTCATTAGGTGAATTGGCTACCCTGAATTGCCCGTGTGTGTCAGTGTCCCAACGTCATATGGAGGGCCACGTCGGTTGGGGTGTTTCCATGGTTGCGTTGGATGTCACACTGCCAGGATGGCCTGTGATGACAGCGGACCCTGCACGACATGGGACTAACGCTAGGAAGAAGAAGAAGGAAACATTTCAGTGTGTAGCCCTACTTTCGAAGTGAACTTACTAGGTTACCTGGTGTCTAGATGTTATCAATAAATAATAAAGTAGGATCTATGTGTTATGTTATCCATTGGACACTACTGCAGGTTTAGACCATGACTTTAGATCATCTAAATTGGCAGGTAATTTGTCACCTGACTGCAGTGCCTATTTAGAAATGAGCTTGTTTTTCCTTTTCCAAGGCATACTTGGCTTTGATGCATTATCTGCTGGGCCACTTTGATAGCAGGTTGCTGTCAAGTATAGATAGGAGTTGTGTGGATCTTATGACCCATTTGGTTGGCCTCATGCCTGTGCTACTGTTTGGAATAGCTCTGCAGCACATAACGGTCAGATGAGGATCTTTTTAATGTTTTAATGTCCTTTAAACAGTATGTCCATTCGCTTGCAGCTTATGCGGGCTAGAATTAATATGCGTGAAGATGATCTCCTAGGCCAGTCCTTTTAACTGCAGCCCATTATCACAAACAACTTCTGCAAAAATAGCTTTCTGAAATTCGACTTTCAGGAAGTTTTCATTTGAACCCATGCCAGAGCACATCATCTCATCGGCCTTGGGTGGGTGTAATTTACATACTTTTCCAGAGATTTCTGTGCTGTATGCGAGTTCCTAGTCTGACGCCAGTTAGAGTTTCCCTCAAGAGTTTTTCCTTGCCTTGCCTTACAGGTCCATGAGGGAAGAGAACAACTTGTACAAACTAGCACACCCAAATGGACCAGGCACGTGGCGCTCTCAGTTCTAGCACTCACATAAGACCTTTTGGCCTCATGTGAATTTTAATGAGTCAACAAATATACTTCTTCATTCAGAAGGGGGATGGTGGTTTCTGTTTGATTCTAGATTTGAGACAGCTGAACTGCTTCCTGAAAGCCCGCCCCATCTATTATAAAGACAACACTATGTTGTTACCGCTCACGTGCACATGAACGTATCCAGCTGATATTCACCACACATTAGTGGTTATGTGGTGCTTACAGAGTACCGTAATAGTTACATGTGTTACTAGTGATAACCGTGTTGTATCAAGGTTGCAATCTTTGTGCTATTTTTGTCCATATAGATAGCGCGAGTGAGAGTGAGTGGGATCAGTGGCCTCTTGTACTTGGGCAGCTGCATCTGACACTAGGTCTGACTGTGGTGGCTGTGATGTCATCAGTCAGGGGATACAAAGAAAGCTGAACGCCTTTTTATACACGCACCCACACAAAAATGCACACACACACACAGTCAGGGCTAGGGTAGAGGTTAGGGAGTTGACTAGAGCCATGAATAGAGTAGTTCTCATAGTCATGTGAGAGCACTGTGTTTATGTTAAAAAAAAAAACCCAAAAAAACCCCCAAGAAACTACTAAAACTTGTTGTTTTTATTTATTTATTTATTTATTTTTACAATACTATTACATAGTATTAAATATAAGACCAAAAGGAACTCACTTTGTCAAATTAAGTACTCAGACTCAAAACAGACCCTTTGAGATGTGGCATTTTGAGGGACCTTATTCGAAGTATGAATGGCTTACACTTGTAAGTGTAATGCATGCTGGTATGAATGTTAAAACTTGTTTTGATTTTATAACCTGTCCTTTCTATTTGTTGTTGTTGTTATATTTCCTTTTCTTTGTGCTGTACACAATTTTCAAGATGTACTCAAAACTCAGGAAAACTGCCGTGGGTTATCTTGGCTTAAACGTCCTTACAACATACGTGGTATTGACCAATGTTAACTAAAGCTTGCAAACATCCTGTTCTGAGTGCCATTCACTGGATAGCTTCCTTGATGTTCATGGTTGTATGAAACCTGTTTTCTAAGACATTTTGTTGATGTCCATCCATCCCCTCTCCCAACATTATGATGACTCTGTATGTGAATAGTGATCATGATAGTGACCATTTCGTTATATTTCTGTATATGTACAGCCAAATATGGACTTTTTATAAAAGTGGAGTTATATTTTAACCCCTTGGATACAAATGAAAATTACATGATAATTTATGTAATGTGTTGGCCATGGATTTCATAATTTAGACCCATGGCTTCCTGTTTGTGGCTACTGGCTCAAGGTGAAATGTTTTGAACAGTTGGTAAATCTGTGTAACACAAATACAACTGGGTTCAATACCCGGGGTCGACCGGAGCACCTTTCTGTGTGGAGTTTGCATGTTCTCCCCGTGTCCGTGTGGGTTTCCTCCGGGTACTCCGGTTTCCTCCTACAGTCCAAAGACATGCACAGAGGGGATGAGGCTGGTTGGCTGCTCTGGATTGCCCGTGAGTGTGAGTGTGGGTGGTCATCTGTCTCTGTGTTTTGGCCCTGCAGTGGATTGGCGACCTGCCTGAGGTGTACTCTGCCTCTCACCCGAAGTCATCTAGGATTGGCTCCAGCTTCACCCAACCCCCCCGCGACCCTGGACAGGATTAAGCGGCAGAAGATGAATAAGCGTGAATAAATAAATACAAATGAATTACTTAGTTTATGGTTCATTTTCAATGGAATCTTCATAGTTAATGGTAAATTACTGACTCACACTGATTGATGTATTTCTGACATGATTGCTAAAAAAAAAAAAAAAATCCACTTGTGTACGTTTTCCCCGTGAGTCTGACTCTGTCTGATGGTAGGGCTGAACAATTCATTACAGGGTTTAATTGAGGTTTCTTACTAACATGTTTCATTTGGCATTATTATAAGTAAAACCGGTAGGAAGGGATAAGCTGATACTTTTACCAACGTCGAAAGAATGAATCTGTTCAGAAAAATTTGCAAACGAGTAAGAGACTATGTACAATCAGAAAAAAGCCTACAAAATTAAATCTTTGACACAATTGACCCTTTTTGTACAAGTTGCACAGCTTTTTGAGGGGCGATGGGGGGTTTTCGTGTAGGGTGGGTAGGACAAAACGAGTAACAAAGACTATTTTATTTACTAGCAGAGTATACCAGAAAGTTCGATCGCAGGCTTGGTACACTCTATGTGGTTTTACAGGTTCTCCCAGTCACTTTGTGGTTTCCTCCAAAAGACATGCAAATGCATATGCATAGTGTCTTGTGATGGGCTGGCCTGCCATTCAGGGTGTATTTCCTTTTTGTGCAGAGTTTTCCCTGGATTTTGATACTCTGTGGTGCTGATCGGAAAAAAGCTGTTATATTTGAAATGAATGAATGCGTGATTTTTTTTCCTTCGTCCTTAGAGGAGTGGCATGTATGCTAATAGCAGAATAGTGGGTGTGTATAGTAATGTAGGCAGTTCAATGGATGAAAGTTTAAATTACCTTCATTACAGGCCAGAAGGTTGGACCTTCCCTCAGATTAAAAAAATAAATGAACCATATACTGCTTTGTCATAATATTTTTTTGCAACAAAATAGTAGAAATACATAAAAACAAATGACTGGTTTTCAATTTTGTAGCTTTTAGTAACACATTATTTAGCCACAAAGGCTGAAATTATTGGTTTTGGCATAGAAGACATAGCAGGTCTGTCTTCAGTGCACTGACTTTCACTTTGTGTTGGAATTCTGTTTACTAATGTCAGAACTGCATTGTTTCAATCTTCTGTTGCACTGTAACTGGACTGATAAGTTGGAATTTTTTTTAAATGTCAGGATGGGGGGAAAGGGCAAGCACAGAATGTGCTGGTCCGACAGTGAAACATGGAGGTGGATCAGTGATGGTATTTTGGGGGGGGGAGACTTGGTCCAAATCAAAGGGATTCTGAAAAAAGAAGAGTATCACTTGATTCTTCAACATCACAAAATTCCTTCTGTTTTACATATCGTTGAACAAAATTTCATTTTTCAACAGGATAAAGATCCCAAGCCAAAATTTTATCCACTCCAAAGAACAGCAAAAAGTTTTGAGAATTATGTCTTCGACTCCGCAGTCTCCAGGTCTCTCTTCCATTGTGGTGTCATGAGACAAGCTGGATCGACAAATTCGAAATGAGCATCCAGCAAACGGTACAGACTCTTTTGCATGCTTGAAAGGCTGCTGGAGGGGTAGACACAAGTTATTTCGAAAAATCTCTAGCAATTTTGGAAAATAACTTGCTGTGAATTTGTGCTGCTGTGCAAAAGGCAAGAGGTGATTATTTTGAAGAAACTCATACTCAGGCACTCATATTCATTAAATTGGACTTAGAATGTATATTGTTACATCACACTTCAAAACCAGTCAGGTAAATTTGTTAGAAAAATTTTCTTGTAATAAGTTTGATAAATCAGTATATCCTTTTTTTAAATAAAATCAGAGAGTGAGCCCAAACTTCTGGCCATTAGTGTACATTCCTCCTAATTCAAGTAATATTGTCAAATGCCTCCATAATCCAGTTAGTTTATCCATTATGTACAGCCTCTCTCTCACCCTTGCTCTTTGCTTTTGTTTATAACTTCAGGTGGCTTCTTGCGAGTCTTGCCCCATTTAAGTGATTTGCTGTATTTAGACTGTGTCTGCTTGTATTTCTGGTGAGAGGTTGTAAGAGAACATGGCTCAGGATAACTGACAATTCCATTTGTACAAGTAAAGACCTGTGAAAGAATTCAGCATGAGCAGAGAGAGAGAGAGACGGGGTATACAGCAGACGCCTGTAAAGAAAGTCTGCATGTGGAGGTAAAGAACATGCAGGCATATAAGCAATGCGCATGTTGTGTATATCAGAATGGCTCTAAAGTGTGTTATTAGAATTGCTCATACCCCTCCAATAACTGCAGTCAGTGCAAGCATGGGTGACTGTTCTATAATGTGGTAAAACCAGACATGCTTTCTTCACTGTACACAGACAACTCAAAAGTAAACAGACACCCCTCATTACGTTTTTTGTATGCGAACACTACCTGGTGCTTCAAACTGGTTAATATATTATTATTTCTCATTTCAGATTATAATACAGTATATTAATTGTTTATAGCAACTAGCCATGCCGCAAACACCAGAAGCAAAAGAGATATTTGATTTTCAAAGAGGGCGTGTTGTGGGTCAGTCTGAGGGTGGATTTAGTCAACATGTGATTTGCACAAAACCTTGGGATTCCTCTTGCCGCAGTCAACAAAGTACAAATCAAAAGCAAAGGAAAGGAATCAGCAGTTTATAGAAATAAATATTTCAAAAATGATGTCTATTCCTTTTGAGATGGCTGTGTACATGTACAGTGAACCCCCGCAATATCGTGGTTCACCTCTCGCAGTGCATCGCGGATTTTCAAATTTTCATTCGCGGAATTTTTTGGCTTTCGCAGGACTCTGGAATATAAAATATTATTTTAAAAAATGTTCATTCAAACATTAAAAGAGCATTTAAATCGAAATAAAACATGCACTGTATTTCATCAGCGGATGAATACACAGTGGCGGTGTACGCCACTTCCGCTTCAGCTAGTAAACAGGCTGCAAACAGGAAGTGACCTCACCGGCAGTAAGTACACATGTAGAATTTTATATGTTGTTAAAA
>JAQMCW010154909.1:0-12238 GCA_030068335.1 Chrysichthys cranchii | reverse complement strand
CTCTCACCTGATGTCAGCTGGGATTGGCGCCAGCTTCCCCCCGCGACCCTGAACAGGATTAAGCGGAAGAAGACGAAGAGTATGTTCATATAATAAATCTGCCCTGTAATCTAATGGGTGTCCGTGGTAGCTGTATGCACTGCAAGGAGTGACGCGGTCTTCTGCATAAAGGATGTTATGGAACGGGCACTTCAGATTTGTGCTTCAATGTTCATCACTGCATCCATAGTTAAATGTACACACTAAATGGAGCAACACTCATGTGCAATTGCTCTTCTGCTGCCTCATCAGGATGTGTAAAGGCACTGAGAAACTACATGATTGCATAATTTGATTTACAAACTGCATGCAGGAAAGAACAATTGCATGCAGTGTTCCCAGATGTGTGAGCAGTTCAGCAGGGAGTCATGTGGCAGATGCACCCTATCTGGAAGGACGTCCTGTAGTATGCTCGGATTGCCTTCTCTCAGCCAGCCTTCATTAGGAGAGAGTAACAGTCTAGACCCAGGGGAATTCTGCACCACATAGCTCTGAAGCTGAAAGAAATTTCATGTTGCTTCACATAAAACTGTGTTCACTTTAAACACATACCCATGAAATTTGCTAGGAGTACAATATTTGGTAATGTTTTCCTCCAGAGTAAAAAGGAAAACAGGGTAAGTCTACCTATCCGTTATCTATACCACTTATCCATTAAGGATTGTAGGGAAGCTGGAGCCAATCCCATCAGACTTTGGGTGAGAGTAGGGGTACACCCCGGGAAGGTCATTAATCTATCACAAAGTCTGCACAAAGATGAACAGACTCACAATCACACATACACCTCTGGGCAATTTAGAGTAGTCAGTTGACCGAATCTGCCTGCCTTTGGACTGAGGGAGGAAAGCGCACTGCCCAGAGGAAACCCACACAGGCGCAAGGAGAAAAGGAAAGCTCCACACAGAATGTCCCCAGTTGGCTGGGAGGTTTAACTCAGAACCTTCTTGCTGTGAGGTGACAGTGCTAACAACTGCACCACTGTGTTGCCTTCAAACTTTTGTTTGAAGATACTGCTATCATCACATGAGTCTCTAACTGGAGTTTATAAGTAGGAACACAAAGGTATTGTTATGTTTGAGGATCAGAAAATGACTTAGTGTAAACCCAGTATAAGTTATCTCTGATGTGTCATCATTTTTACAAAGATTCTTTTGTGCAGATTTACTCTTTACATTCCAGTGGAACAACATTGTGCCTGTGTGTCTGTTCCTGCGCTAAATGAGGGAGAACCACAGATGTCATCTTAAAGCTTATCACTGTGACGCTCACACCCTCATCCTGCCTGAAAGCAGCTCTGCCGTGTGTGTGTGTGTGTGTGTGTGTGTGTGTGTGTGTGCAGTTTTCTCAAGCTTTGTTTTTCTGCCTTTATCTTTGCCACAAGTATCTGCTGTCTGATAACCCTTCTGATAGCACTTCCCGAGGTCTGTTAAGGTAATCTTTTACTTGAATCATAAAACTTTCCACATGATTTCACAGTATTTCATGTCCTCATTGTGATTACGCATGACTACATAATTGCTGAAAATAAACAGAATTAGCTAATCAGTATTGCAGAGTGCAAAAAAAGTGGAAGTGCAAAAAAAACGTGTTACATTTGGAAAAAAGGGCACACCAAGGACTCTTCAAATCTTATAGCTTCAGAAATGTGCAGGGAGCTTTCTTATATGAACACACTATTTCCCCAGAGAATGAACAGAAAGAAATTTAATTGGAGTGTACAATTTTTTTTTTAAAAAAAGGATTTTTTTTTACATAATTGGATTGACTTTTAAAAAATGTGCAATAATAATAACAGTAATAATAATAATAATAATAATAATAATAATAATAATAATAATAATAAATAATATGTTGATATACTGTTATTATTAATAGTAGTAGTAGCAGTATTTATTTATTTATTTATTTATCTGAAATAGACTTGTCTTTGTCTGAGGGAGTTGTTTATACATCCTGTGTCTTAAACAAGAATATTTGTCCATTTGTCTCTGGGGAGTGGACAGAATGTGTCTTTTAAGAGAAGGATAGGAAGTACTCGCCAGCTTGTCTGCTGATTACATTACAGTAGGATGACGCTCCAGACATGGCTCAAGACTTTTCAAGCTTTTGCACCTGAAAAAACAACTCTGTAGTCATCCGAAGTCTAAACTATAATATTAATTAATTCATTTATTCATTCATTTTCCTGTCCCCTTTTTCTGGTGGGCCATGATGTAAACCATGATGGTAGTTATAAAACAGCAAATGTGTTTGGCTAGCTGATTTATTTTTGTCCATGTCTTGTTTATTGCTAGCCAGAGGATTTATAACCCACTGTTTGACATGGCACGTACACAATCAAATACATGTCCAGACTGTTGTTTGACCCCCTGCTGTGCTGCGGTTCCCTGTCTTCTTCATTTCAGGGCCTCATTAGTGTATCACCATGGTAGGAAACTCACACAGGATTTACTGAGTGAAAATACTTTCCCCGTGTGTAAGAGTTGATTTCACCCTGTTCAGCCAGCAAATGGGTTCTATTATGTTTATTATTTTTAAGAAATGTATTTCTCAAGTGTCATTCTGTAAACATTAAACAAAGTTTCACTCAGCACAGTCATCATTTATATCTTAATCTTTCACATGACTGAGGCACAGATATGGGAAACAGACAGATATCTCGAAATGCTGATCAAAGCTTGTTTTTCCCCCCACACAGAATCATATTATCCCAGATTTTTTCCATATATTTGCCACTCCACTAATGTAGTATTTCTATGAATCAGTAAATGCTTTGCATTTCTGAAGAGCTCTCTCAGGCTAAAATTAGATTATTATCATATCCAATTGCTTGTGTCAGTCTCAGGCATGGCACAATGTTCTCTTGCTTTTGAATGTTGTTAAACACCCCTGAATGCCCCTGGAGCACAGGACCCACCTTTCTACCTCTCTGTGCAGTTTATGGTTTTTCAACTATTAGTCTCTGTTTGACTATGGGCTTTTCATGAGCACAGAATTAGTCATCAGGAAATGGCACCAATCATCATCTTTATGCACGCTGACTCATTTGCAGTGGAGCGGTTACTGTCCTTGCATGATTTTATTAGATCAAAATCTGTCAGAAAGATTTCGCAGCCTAATTTTACAATTTCCCATGCAGTTGCTGTGTTTCGGTTAAGCATGCGGTATTCTGCATATTTGTTAGCCCCATGGCATCATTTGAAAGTCTTTGTACTGTTAGATTAAGTGCTAAGAGTTAGTGTACTGGTGCTGTGGTTTTATGTTTCACCGATATGTAACTCCTGCTGCTTTTCCCTGTACTAGAGTTTGCAATAAAAAAGCAAGTGCAGGGATTTAATGATACCCTCCCTGCTCGAGCTTCTTCCTCACTGATGCCACAATACTGTTCATTTCAAGAAGGTTCATTTGTTATTTAAGATATATTGCATGTTAATGCTAGCTGAATTAAATTTAAGGTGAAATGTTAGTGTGATGGGAGGCTCACATTATAATGTTAAGGGAGCTAATCTCTTACACAAGGTGGTAAAGTCTACAACTATGAAATTATAGCCTTTTGAAGTAAATACTGCTCAACCTTGGAATTTTTAAAGCTTAACTATCAGTATTATACTATGAAATCTGCAGGAACTGTTTGGCAGTGATAACCTTTCAAAACTGGTAAAAAAAAAAAAAAAAAAACAGTTATAAATGTTAATTCTGCTACTTTTAGATAAACACATACATTCTTTAAAGTGATTTGCTGCCCTGTATGTAACTGATGTAAAGTATTCCCACTGGCTTTTCTTAGTCTTTAGATCAGCAGAGGAGCTGAAACATTGCTTGAGGTTGTGAGTCACTGAGCTTTACTGCTGCTTGAGTTACCAAGGCTCCTTTCCCACATTCCCAAGCTGCTTGTTCTTTCAGTCGGAGTCAGTCTGACATATCCCACTGCATGAGGCCAAGGCTTTAGCAAAGGCTGGAGGCTTAAGAGAAAGATATGCACAGATGCATAAACATATACACACTACTTATATTTTACTGCAGCTGGTGTGATCTCCAGGGGAAGTAACTACTGCAGCTACTGAGGATGTGGGTTTGTAGTCTCTTGTTATATGCCATTCCTGGAAATGTCTTTTACATATATGGCTATTTATGTTCTGCTTGAACCACTGACCAATGTGACCTCTGATAGTTACTGTATATAGTACAATGTCTTTCGGTTACTCTATAAAGGCTGAGAAAACATGCTAATCCAAATATAAACCTCAAACTCGAGCAAAGAGAAGATGATAAATAACTATATATAAAAGAGGATGGGTTTTCATCACCACCCCTCATTTCCTGAGGTGTAAACAATGTTAAATTATAAAATACAAAAACTCTAATATTGAAATAACAACTGAAACAACAACAACAAACTAACAGAAAAAAGATTAAATTAAAATAAAGAAACTATTTAAGATTTGGTGATTGCTATGCTGCTGTTTATACTGTATCTATATATCTTTTGAAACATATAACATTTGTATTTGTTTGTTTATATATCATTATTATATGTCTATTTTTAGTATCTTATATTTTTTACGATGTGTTATGCTTTATACAACAGTTCGTTCCTGTTCACTAATTTGATTGGTTAAGCAGCTTTCCAAGAGAGCTAATATTTCACAATAACAGCACTGTAACATTTTACTGTATCACTTCACTCAACTGTGAAAGATTGTGTTTGCCATGTAAAATTCCACTTCCTACTTCGAAACGGTTAGTACAATAGTGTTAGTGACATCATCAGCAGATGTGGAATATGAATACTTTTCAGGAATGGTATTTTTTGACTTACAATACAAAAATCTGTCAGATGAACATGAAAATGAAGAAGGGATGACAGTTTTACCAGAAGCAACTTTATTGCGAAATAGCTAGCCAGCTGTAAAGCGAGTGTGAATTTATCCTGATCTATATATATTTCCACTCATGGAACAAAAATAAACAGAACATTTGGTTATATTGTGTCCAAAATTTCACTTACTCCATATAAATATTTATAGAACTATTGTTTAAAGGCAATACCAGACTTTAGGTTGTACTGTTTTACTGAATATCAGCACAGCTTTGATTATCTTCGACTGTGACTGAATCACAGCTGTGCTGATATTGTATTATAACAGCACTCCTTATCACGTGATATTGCTTAATCACACTCCCCTCCAAAAGTATTGGGGCAACAACACAATTTTTGTACTTTTTTCCCCTCTACACTATCACAGTGAACTTGAAAAGACATTTTTACAGCAAAAGTAATGGACAGTTGACTGGCAAGTGGATTCATGGCCAGTTAAGGTCTGGTTCCTTGTTATTACGGAGACAAAATGCCTGCAGCTGATTCAAAATTTTGAATTTTCATTTAGCAGCTGATCATGGGAACTCTCAATATGCAGCCCAAAGAGGTGTCAAAGCAAATTAAAGAGGCCATCATGAGGCTAATAAAACAAAGCAAACCTATTAAAAAGATGCTACAGAAAACTGCAATACTCCATGAAAGACAACTAAAGTGGATGATCATGGAATTTGTTCCTTGCTTTAAAAAAAACAAAACAAAACACACACACACTCTCAAACATCTGACCAAGTTATGATTAGAAAGGTGAATAGTTTCAATCGGAGAATAATACCGTCTGGTTGTCTTTATCTTTTCATTCAGTGTTGAATTGTTTTGACCTTTTTGTTCTTTGTGTAGCATAAAACATATCCCTGCTATCCATAGTCTCACTAACTCTAATGTCAGACTGAAGGAAAACACAGATTCTAGACCTGCATTAAATATTCAGAAGGAAATAGCTATGAGAGTAATTGCTCCAGAAATTTGTTGAGAGTGTCACAAGCCAAAGTGCATGAATGCACTTTTTTTAGGAGGCATAGGACCCCTCATATCCAGAAAAACAGCAATGAGAAACAGCAGTTGTTGGCAGGAAGTGAGTCTTGAGCTACAATATCACTGCTTGCATCACTGTGAAACACACTGATGCAAGAAAAGTGTTCTGAGCAAGAGAGAAAGAACTTTGGTGGTGCTCAGGACTTTTGTTTCCAAAGACCCTGTAGCCATAAATCTAAAGTAGCAAGACTGTCCTCGTACAAGGAAGCAAAACATGCCTTCACTAATTTACAACCAAGAAATAAGCCAATGAATAGCAATTTATTTAAATGGTATTATTATGTTAGGGTTTTACCAAAATTAATTTATGACTTAAACAAACTTGACAACAAATTACATAAATGTTGAGTATTTATAAAAGACTTGCACTGCTCATTTTCATCACTGTCTGTCTACTTTGTTTTAATTGGGTAAAAACAAGTATCAAGAACGTAAACAATGGGCAAATTAAAGAAATTCAAGTTTAATAAATGATGATTTACAAGATCATGTCACAATCTACTGCCAAATAATATTACAGAAATAATAGGCAGCTACAGAGGAGTGCAGCAATGATAAAACATTTAAATAAAAACTCATTAAAATACAATAAGTTCAACTTCAACCATAAGGAATGTATATACTGTGATTATGCTGATACATTTAAGAATACATATCAGGATAATAATGTTCATTATAATAACTAAATTCAGAATACACATTTGCTATTAGTGAAAGCATTTATAGTGTGAGGAGAACAAGAAGGACAAAATGGATAAAAGTAAACCGTTTTTCTTTCAGTCTTGAGCCCTTGTTTGTTTTTATACTGTGTTCGTGTTACTGGTGATCATTGGATATTGGTACGGGTTTTGTACCTCTCCAAGTCTTTAGTCAGGTCCTCAATGCGCAGGTCCTTCAGATGAACCAGATGCTCCAGCCTGTTCACTTTTATCTGTAAAATCTGCAGGCAGAGCAGATACTTGCCAAAGTTTGACATAATAAAAAAAGTGCTTTATTTATTACAAAAAAGTCACTGGCTAAATTTGCAATTTGTCAGAGTTAGAACAAGATGTCAGAAGAAATGTTTTTGGAGTAGGATGTAGGTGGGACAAGTATTACACATGGAAGAATCCAAAAAGCTGTTTGAAGAATATGAAACAAATTGATGGCAAAACTGTTATGTTCATATTTAAATCACACTGAGCAAAGAATTTCCACAGATATTTTACTTCCCAAAGTTTCATCATTTGAATATATTTCCCCCCCCCATTTGTTATTCCTTGTGATAAAGGAACATTTCCACAACCTTTCACTGTTACTGCAAATGAACTGTAGGCCTATAAATCGTCTTCATTTTGTCCTACGGGTATTTGAATTTTTGCAATTATTACTAACTTTATCCATCGACACCTGCAATAAATACAGATTACTCATTGGGGATCAATTGCCAATAAAGATCTAATCCCAAACAACATGCACAAATTTTATTCCATGAATATAGACTAAATTGTGCATGAAAAAAAGCTACTCATTGTAGCTTATTTGCAAAAAAAATTATTTCATGAACCATCTCATATTGAAAGCAGGGGAGAATGCAATATATTTATTACGTTTTTGTGCGTGTTTGAGAGCTGGGGTGAGCTCAGCTCTCTAAGACTCATGGAGACTAAAACTAGACAAAATTGTCTATTAAAGGTGGTAACAAGCATCAACAATTGTTCAAAATATAATATGAATGCAAAATAAGATATATTTATGTTCTGTTTATGATATACATGGAAAAGAAAACCTTTTTTCACAGGCTATAGTTGCTCACATGTGCTACAGCACAATCTAGTTAATCAGAGCTTGATTCTAAGTGTTGATTCTAAGTGTGTAATGAACTTTTTACAAATGTTATGATAAAGGCCTAAAACTGGGTGCTTCAAAATAACTGTGTGACATACACAAACACATTGAGCAATTTAGCTGTCACATTGATCAACTTCTGCTTAAAACTTGCAACAGCTGAAGGAACTAGGTTTTCAAAAGAAGCATGACATTGCCAATGAGTGCTTATGAGTTCTCATAAACCACAGGAAGGAACTCTTGCCTTACAGAAACCGTAATTTTACTAAGAATTAATGTTCCAGGATGGCACAAGGTGATGAAACTGATGATTTTAATTTGTCAAAGAGCATTTCTTTGTTGATTCTGATTTTTATTTATATCAGTTGTATCTGACATAGGGTTTTGTATAAGGTATTAATGTGTTTTTGTTAATTAATGCCAATATCAATTTATATCAAACCATCAGATAAAAATGCAAATTAACATGAGCTGAGGTATAGAATACGGAAGGAAGGAGGATGGTTTGCTTTCAGGGCTGAAGGATATTCAACATCTTGTCTATTCTAGATAATTAAGAAAAAAAGGGGGGAAAGCCAGAAAAGGACCACCAATTCTCTCTTATCTTGTTTAAATCTAGCAATCTGAATGTTATTTGTGACCATACAGACAATTTTGTGCCCAAGTAGTGGTTCTTTTGTATGTGCATTTTTTTTTAAAGGAAACTGAAAAGTTTACCTTGTCCATTCTTTTCCTTCATAATGAATGGAAACAGAAAAAGTGCAATAGTATTGTAAAGCTTTTTGGGTTTTTTTCCTTAACAAAAAAAAAAAAAATCCTCACCTCTACAGTCTCTTGTAAAGCCAACAGAGCCTGCTCCTTCTCCTCCAAAAGTAAGCGGAAGGCTGGGTCTACATTGTCACCTGGTACTACAGGGCTGTAAACATTTAAGTACTGCCATAAGATACAGGACTTCAACTGCCCAATTCTTTGATAATATAAAGTGATTATATGCAAATAGTAAATAAAAAAAAGGTAATACTTGGATTGCTGGGTCTTTTTCAAAGGACCTGCTGTCTTGTGAGCATTCTGAAGAGTGTTCTGACCATTTTCTGCAAGATTAAAAATAAAAGTCTGCTAATACAATGGTGCCTGTGGCTCACGAAACCAATTTGTAAGCGAACCAAAGCAATTTTTCCCATAAGAAAGCACTGAAATTCAATTAATTCGTTCACAAGCCTACCAAATAATAATTTTTGTTAGTTAATTTTCTGTTTTTTATAATAAAAACTTTAAAGGAAAACACAACATACGGTAATCCTTCGTCTTTCACGGGTGTTACGTTCCAAAACTTTCCGTGAAAGACGAAAATCCGCGATACATGGACACCACCCCAAATGCTTTTTTAAAAATAGTTTAAGCCCTAAACTATCCTCCTACACTCTTTAAACACTTTCTAGACACAATTAAATACATAAAGAAAACATTTGTGAGCATATAACGAGGTGACTTTTGTGTAGAATTCGTAGAAACATCACATGCGAGTAATGCTACGCTTGAAGGACTGGAATGTTGGTGAATGCTGCTTGTTTCTTGCTGGTTGCATACGCATCATAGCCAGCAGCCAATCACAGCCAAGGTTAAATGAATAGGGCATTCTGATTGGCCTAAATAAAATCCGTGAATAGCAGGTGACGCGAAATGTGAACCCAGATATAGCGGGGGATTACTGTAGTATAAAAAATACATTAACTCTATATGCCAGATATATCCCACAGGCGGAATGGAAATGGACTAATCAAAAGTCGGTTTTTCTTATGTGGGGTGAATAGTGTTAATAATAAAAGAAACTTATTAACTAAAGTAAACAAACAGTATACAGTAGTGTAAAACAAAGCTCACACTTTGCTTACCTTCATAAGGAGGAGTTCGGACACGAAGGAATGGAAAAGAGGAGGGGTGGAGGTGAGGGGCTATTGTTTGGACTTCATTGCTGTAAAGCGCTGAGAGTGCATCTGAACACCACTACTGGCTGCTAGAGACCAGTATGTACGCATTGTCTCAGTGTGTGGGGGCTTGGGATGACGTAGTGTTAGGATGGCGCCGGGCAAGGAATCTGTTCGTCGACCAAATTTTAAATGTGAACCAATGCATTTTACTTTTTGATGAAATTTTGGGTCGCAAACCGGATTGTTCGTAGGCCCCCATGTTCGTGAACCACAGGCACCACTGTATATGAAACAGCATACCAGGCAACTATCCTTAATAATCTTCAACTAACAAGTGCCTAAACATTATGAACAAAATGATTAAAAAAACACAGATATTTACATGTATTTATGCTTAAATCTCACAAATATAACCAAATTGATCACTTTAAGTGACTGCTTCTTGAGTCCTCCAGGGATAAATTTGTGTGCTGGAAAAATAAGCTCTTTCTTGCCAGTTGGTTGTAATAGATCCTTAGCAGGCAAAGCTAATCTAATAATCCTCTTTGTGAAACTAATAAACACATCGAGGTCAAGTGATCAAAGGAAAGGCAATGGAGAGCACCAGACTACTGTGCTTACTACACTTTTATTTAGCTGAAAGCTCTGAGCCAAGTCATTAACACCAAGAGGGTTTGACCTTTGCAGGGTCCCACAACAGAAGGAAATAACAAACTCAGAGCAACAGGTAATGAAAGTAACAGTAGGGCTTGTTTCCATTACCATGAAAAGTTGTGCCTATGTTAGAATTACGAAGGTTGTCCTGATGTGATAGTAACTGGGACATTCTGCTTTGTGCTAAGACGAGTAGAAAATCTGGTCCAGAGCTTGTGGATCGTGATAAAGACCATCTGGTGAAAGGCACTGATAGGAAAAGCTTTTTCCTACATGAAAAGAGGGAGTTGGGCTGACCTCAGGCCAGAGCTGAGAGATAATAATAAGGATGAGGTGTGGGAAAATGGGAGCTAAAATGGCTGCTAGATAAGTCTGTTATCAACAAACAGATAGAGTTTGTATTTGATTTTGATATTCAGCTCCAAAGATAAACAAAATCTGTAACTCCTATTACTGTGAGATATGAAAACATCTACAACAAATGCCTGAAATGGACAAATGAATATAGTTTTTGTGTTTCTTAGACGACTGACAGAATTACATGGGAATTGAAAATTCAGTGGTTAAGACTTTGGCCATGTGGTCATGAGTTGAAATCTCAGCAAAGACAAGCTGCCTTTTTTGGCTCCACCACTCAGCTGTATCCTGTCTCAGCTGTAAGTAGCTTTGGATAAAGGTGTGTTACATTTAATGGGTATACAGTATTATTGATTGAATAATTATTATATGAGACAATTATGAGTGCAATTTGTGTGTGTTCTCTCTCAGACTTTTCTCCATGATAATTATTCCCACATCACATGACTGAATCTAAGCACTCAAGCTCCGTGTTGGCATACAGTGCTCACATGATGATGTCTATGTATCTTTGCTCTTTGTCCTGACAAAGACCAAGTAGGCCAAAACATTGTCATTACTTTACAGTCACGTGATCATCTTCTGATGTGAATTTGAAGAAATATAAAAGATTCTGGCTCCAGAACAAAAGGGTCATGGTGCAGCAAAACACACACATTTAAACCACATTACTGAATACAAAAGTAAAGACCTCTCATAGCTTCCATATTCCTGTAAACCTCTCATAAGAGAAAGAAAATATCTGTTGTCTGGGTTAAAGGCATCAATGTAACATGACAGTGACATCTTTTTTTTTTTAACCCCGCAACAATCAGCACTTGGCTTTTAGAAAAATGTGTTAGTAAGGGCTTCAAAGTGCTGCTGGTCTGTGGAACAAATACTGTGAGCAAGCAAAAGAAATGCAACAATGAAGGTTTTAAGTTTACACTGCGGTGAACTTAGAGGAACTGTTGTATATAACCACATAACAGCTAAGCTGTAGGCATGACGAACACACTGTGAGTAATGGCTTTTCAAACTTCAGGAAAGGGCTGATAAACCTACCTGTTTTTGCTTTTTCATTCACAGTGCTGTAGTATTCTAAGTCCTGAAGTAAACAGGGACATTTCATTATTATGTAGTCTGTGATTGACTGTGAAAAACACACACAGATGAAGGTGCAGTAACTAACCTGGGTGCTTTGTGAAACTCTCCCTGCTTGTTTGTCCTCTAATCTCTCTCTGAGCGCACACAGAACAGGCTCAATGCTGCCCGGGGAGCTAAGTGTGATCTTCTTTAAAATGTCCGTCGGTACATTGAAATTCAGTTTGGAGAAAACCTTCCTACAAGAACAATCACCTTTAACATTTTATACACTTTAGATGCTCACTGCACATTTTCATGACAGTCTTTATAAGAGTAAAGCAAATGAAATAAATTTTTTACATTTACATTTTTAATAACAGAACTGTTGGATAGTTTATTTTATAGTATGTTGCTCTTTCTTGATTCTGATTGGTCACGCGGTGTTGATTCATTATAT
>JAQMCW010154888.1:0-12241 GCA_030068335.1 Chrysichthys cranchii | reverse complement strand
ATGCGATTAATCAAGATTAATTAATTACAAAGCCTCTAATTAATTAGATTAATTTTTTTAATCGAGTCCCACCCCTACTAATTACTGATGCATTGAAAATGTTCTGAGTTACAGCCGCAGCCACAGGACAATCACTGCCACTTCCCATTTGCGAAGTATAGCTTTATGTCACTCGTTGCCAGAACATAGCAAGCTTTGTATATTGTGCATGCTTTCTTGGTTTTGACTTTAACTTTGATTACTGTCACTGCCCATGTTACACTATACCTGTTGCCGCTGTCTTTTTGAACATTTCCTGGTTTTTGATTTTGCTTTTTATATTAATTAAGTTTTGAATTTTGTCTGCCTGCCTGCTAAACAAACTCCTGTTGCTTTTACATCTGTTTTCTGCCTGCTTATCCGACTGTAATGAACAAGAACAAGGTGGAATATTTACTCTATTTGGGGGGGTTTCCCCCAAAATCTCTAATAGAAAGATTAAGACACCCCAGTAAAAGTACAAAATTATGCCAAAGGATATAAAACAAAACCAAAACTTTATCATTTTGATTTGGTTGGAATGAAAGTGTATCCTTTCTGTGTGGGCAATAGTTGCTCAACTTTTAATACGTATTAGACTTTAGCCCTTTCATCTAAAATAAAGACTAGCCATCACTGTCTGGTGACAAACATGTAGTTAAGCCAGTGTATAAAGTAATCATTTTGGAGAAAATAGATATATAAATTCCTTAAGGCCCAGAGCTCATACAGGCAAACATTAGATTCACACTGTTTACCTGGAACTGTGAAGGAGTGTATGCTAGGACTGAGTCATCACCAAAAGTAGCAGATTAACACAAGTCTGTCCACCCCAAGGATGTATGAGGATAATAGAGATGCAGAAAGAGCAAACAAAGTCTCTGAGGTTGTGTCCCGCTGAGCTTTGGAGGAAAGTGTGTCGTTTACAATCTCCTGTCTGTTTTACACCGATTATGAAGGTTAACAACATATGGTCCATTACCAGAGGATAAACAGTGTTAGTTCAAATGGAATTTTTCGAAAATCAAATGATATTTCTTTGATAACAGACAGAGCATTATGGAGACTCTTCTCCTTAAAAATGTGTGAGAAACGTTACCACACAATATTGTAATGTGTGAATGTGGCTGGGTCCCAAATCCTGTGAGGACGTATGTCCACTACTGCTCTCGTGATGTAACAGGTGCCAGAACATCTAAGGACACCCCCAGTGGAGTGACAAAAACATGACGGCTCCTGTACATTATGTACTACATTATTACAGAGCTATAATTTTAGCTATGATAAAAAATAATGGCGTGCAACGCTTCAGTTGAGGTATCCAGTAATTGCATGGTCCTTGAGTTGTTGACATGCACATTCATTTCCCATTCTGTGTTGTCAATACGCTCTAAATATCACTTTGCACGTAATACATGGCGCCATCACTGCAATGATGATCACTTTAAATTTACTGTATTTTGATTATAATGTGTTATGTCATATCATGCATAATACACAACCTTAAACACACTCAAACTGGTTGAAAGGTTCTCTACATTTAAAAGTTATACGCAGATATATTGTGCGTCTATTGCTGTAAATGATACTTTTCCCTCAAGATATTACTATTACATCAAGTATGCAATCAAAGTGATGAAATACCTGCTCAGCTGAATGAGTCAGTCAATTCCTCCACACACGTTGGCGTTAATGTACATACAGCAGTGCTTTAAAGAAGTTAGTGCCCTTTACTGGATTATTCTGTTCCCAAAAATCCCCACCAAAACAATGAGCTCACACAGAACAGCCAATCCTGTGGGCTCACTGCACGCACCCAGGCAATGGCACCAACCATTTCTCTAATACACATGGGGTACGGAGAGTTGTCTATAACAATCCCTTTCCATTTACACTCCTGCAGCTTTTTTGGAGGAAATGCTACTCGTGTTTGTTTTGCGGGATATAAAGAATTACAACATGTTTAAAGCATGCACAATGTCAGATTTCTCCTAGAGGTGCGAAATTTCAGTGATTCACCCCACGCTTAAGACTGTCCAGCTTTGCAGGTTGTAATTGGATTCTGAGCAAAGGATGAGTAGTCAGATCACTCAAAGACTGAACCTCTCTGTATAATAATTTAATAAACATAGAGTGTTAGTACAAAACCTAAGTGTTAGATATACAGTAATTCCCTGCTGAGGTCAAGTTTAAAGAATATTTCGGTCTGAAATAGGGGTGGAACCATATGTTGATAATATGTAGGTAATCTGAAACAGTAATGCTCTTAAATCCTGTATACAGTGGCTAAGTTAAACATGCATTCTGATCAACTTTGTGTGCAGCTAGTGAGTGTGTTGCTTAAAAATAATTTCATGTGTAACATTATGTGTAAAGTCAAGAGAAGAAACACTGTTTGAATGGGGTTTTTGCAGGGGTTAATTAAATGGTGGCACAGTGAGAAGCTACCTCACACCCCTAGGTTTCCTGGCGCACTCCTGAGTTTAAGCTACTGTTTTTGGTTTGAGGTTTACGTGATCTCTCAGTGTCCATGTAGGTTCACCTGATTAATTAGGTTTCTTCTCATCTCCAAAAAACATGCTGTGAGGTGTGTTAGCTATACTACATTGCCCCCCTAGGTGTGAATATGTGTGTGTGTGTGTGTGTGTGTGTGTGTGTGTGTGTGTGTGTGTGTGTGTGTGTGGTGCCCTATGATGAATTGGGAATCTGTGCCAGGTGTATATACACTTGCTCACGCATTTTCAGTAAGCACACAGTGTAGTCACAGTGTATCTTGAGCAATCAACTGGAAAATGGAAAATCTGAAGAAACCCTACAAGGGCACAGTGGTTAAACTGTCGGGTTACTCATCTGAAGGTCATGAAATCAAATCCCAGCCACTGTTTGGCCGTTGACCCTCTGCTAAGGATATGAAGAACAGACACATATGCAACAGTTTAAACGTTTTACATGGAAGCATGCATGATACCCTCTAACTTTGATACACTATATGGCCAAAGGTTTGTGGACACCTGATCCCCCATATGTGGGCCTTCCCCAAACCGTTGCAAGCACACAACTCTTTAGGATGTCTTTGTATGCAGTAGGATTACAATTTCACTGAACCACGGGGTCCAAACATGCTTCAGAATAACAGTGGCCCTGTGTAGAAAGCAAGCAACGAACGTTTGCCAAAGCAAGAGTGGAAGAATTGAGTGACCTGCACAGGGCCCTGACCTCAACTCCACTGAACATGTTTGTGATAAACTGGAACACTGACTGCACCCCAGGCCTTGTCACCAAATATTAGTGCCTGATGTCCCTTATGGCTAAATACCCATAGCCATGGTCCAAAATCTAGTGAAGAGTGGAGGTTATTATAACAGCAAATGAGATGTTCGACAAGCAGATTTTATAAGCACAGTTATATCGGGGTCAATTATGACTAATTAGCCAATTACATTTAAATAAATTCCAAGCGTAACCATAGCGATAAACATAACACTCCTCAATACCCACTTCATCCACTGAATATGCAGAGTTCAGCATTTTTACCACTAGATGGCCCAAACTATCCAATAACAAAGGCCTTGTGCATGATGGGAATCTTTGTCTCCATGCTTGTATATCATGTATCCTATGCTCTGTAGCACTGGTCATCAAGTTACCAGTAATTATGCTGAAGTAAACATGCTGTGGTGGTTACTAAGAGACACTAAGACCAAAGACTTTCCTAATGGTGCTGTATAATATTACAATAAATATCTGAAGAGCAGGTCATTCTTGGTAATGATGAAAATAAAATTGAATTTAAATTAAATTAACTAGACACTGCTACACTTATAAATCTTCCATGTACTGTTTAATACATAACTTCTTGTTTCAGGTCTCAAAGATACATGTAACACCTTTTTTTTGTGACAATACCGTCATTAGCTTCTTATTGGACTGTTGGGGTTTCCTTAACAAAAGCCAGGTTTCTCAGAGGAATCCTTGGATGATCTCAGCCTCATGCCGGCTCTAGGACCCTGAAGCGTCACGCAAAGTCCAGTGGGACTAAGCCAGGGCGGCGGTGGACAATGGCAGCCTATCAGGCCTCTTTTGTGTAACAGCATACACTCTAACAGAATGATGAGGACCCCTTTGTTCCACTTTGCTGTATAATGGTATAATCCACTAGCTAGAGGCACTGACCAGACTTTTTTTGCAAGCCTGAGTGTACAACCAGAATGCTGGCCATCTCACATATTGGCAGAAAAGATGTTTGTGGCAGTACTGTATTGAACAGACTGAGACCAATTCTATAGGAGGTCAAAAACATCAATTCTGGAGATTGTCTCAGGAGCACAGGAACACAAGGAAGTACAAAACAGTCAGGAAGATGTTACAGTAATTATATGGACCGAAAAGCTAAATCCACAAAGTTAGTGGTCGTGCTATGAACAGTTTCACATTCGTACGTCATATTTAAAGTAGTTTTAGAAACCAATACGTAAATGAGGTTTTGACATGCACTAAATACCATAACGAGTTTGATCTTACTCCTCCTGAAGAGTAAAAACTGTTTAAGTACAATTTTAAATGTGTTTTTCTTGTTATGCGTTTTTCTTTTTATATATAAGAGAATAGAGTTAGATGGAGAAAGATGATTCGCTGTGGCGACCCCTGAAGGAAACAGCCAAAAGGAGTATGTACTGTATGTCTGTATGTATATACAATGTTTGGAAAAAATTTTCCCCTTCACTGGCCATATATACATATATAGTAACTCTACTGACCTTGATTTGAAAGCGTTTCCTGTAATATAAATATACGGATAGTCCTAAAGTTACGATGGAGCTGCGTTCTGCCACACCATCTAAAGTTGAAAATATCATATGTCGAACCACTGTGCAGAACTACTTAGCCTAGCTTAGGTATCTCAGCCTAGCTTAGCCTAGCAAGTTTTTCCCTGTAGAAGACATGCTTTTGATTTAAAATTAGCTCTTGAAGCACACAAAAAAAACCTGCGGTAATGCACTATACACCGATACACAAGGTATCTGCGTGAGTTGCAGGAGAGAGTGAGGCGTCGCGCAAGGCGAGTGATCCGGGCATCATTCACATACTTCCAGGTGTTGTCCCTGTACTTTCGGGCGGCGTCCGAACATCCATGTACGTCATTTGCTGGCATCCTGCATATGGCATGCCTTTTAGTGCATCACAATCATCATCATAATTTTTGAAAATTCGTAAGTCCTTTTTGAAAGTCATTTTATTTGCAATTTCATTCACTCTCCTGGCTTGTTTCATGACAGCAGCAATCATTGGATAGTTTCCTTGTTAAAGTCGCACGAAAAGAAAACGATCCCAGTGAGCCGAGAGACTGCAGTGATTCCGTGAGCTGTAGTTAAAGTCATCATCCACAATAATCCTCCTCCTCTCCCCTCTCTCCTCCTCTCTTGTCTCCCTCACACCAGCCACGAGTCTTTTTAAAGGTAAAGTGCAGGAAATTTTTATTTTATTTATTTTTACTTTACATTTTGTATTAATCATTTCTATGTAAATATTTGTTGGTTTCGAAATTAATTATGTGAGTTTATATTATTTCTTAAGGGGAAAATTCGTTTTGCTATACGAGTGCTTTGGATTACAAGCACGTTTCCGGAATGAATTATGCTCACAAATTCCACTGTATTTCAATTGGTGCCCTATAAAGGGTTAAGCCAGTCTTTATGTCATCTTGGCATTTCAAAAAATCAGGTGAGTTCAATATTATCTTTAGTCTTAGCTCATGCAAATATTAACTCAGCAAGATCCCCAGTCTTTGCAAAATCATAGATAATCATTTGACAACTTATTTGGTGCAAGGCCGGGAAATAACTCTGTGACTAATGACACATCGTCTAGATGTGAGAGGGTGTCTTTAGTCTTTTCAAACTCTTATAGCTTTAAATCTTGGTCTTTAACAACTTAAAGGTTACACTGCTATTTATACTGCTGGAGTTTAAACCAAGTACTAGCTTGCCATTCTGAGGTCTCAGCATCAGACTAGCTTTTTTAAAATGAATGTTCTTTAAAAGCACAGTTACGATCCCCTTTCATTTTGGGATGTAATAGCAATGTAGAAGTACAAAATGGTGTTCACACATACTATTTAAATACAGGCTCCGTATTGCATTGGATAAACACAAAATCCTCTGGTCCACTGTGGCTCACTAATGATCAGTTTTCACCAAAACAGCCTGCTTTTTAACCTCAGCTGAGATTGTGGTCTGGAAAAACTCAGAATCTGAGAGCAAGAAGTATTCAGGAGTACACAGGAATAATGAACGGAAGAACTCTGTGCTTCCTAATGTCATAATTTATACCTTAATCAAAGGGGAAAATTTATGCAGCTTGTTGACCCATAAAGCATTGAACTAGAAAATGGCTCAGGAAGTGACGGGGCTTGTCATTGAATATTTAAGGAATAAATCATTCCAGGGTGTGCTATTACATCCTGTAGTGTTTTATTCCTCTTATGGTAAAGCAAATTGACAATGGTCATTTTTTTATTTATTAAAGAATGACAAGGGTGGCACAGTGGTGTAGTGGTTAGCACTGTCACAGCAAGAAGGTCCTGGGTCCAATCCCTGTAGTCAACCTGGGCACCTTTCTGTGTGGAGTGTGCATGTTCTCCCCGTGTCCGCATGGGTTTCCTCTGGGTACTCTGGTTTCCTCCCACAGTCCAAAGACATGCACAGAGGATATTAGGCTAATCACCTACTGTACTTTAAATTGCCTGTGTAGTGTGAATGTGAGTATGAATGGTTGTCTGTCTCTGTGTGTTGCCCTGCAGTGGATTGGCGACCTGTCCAGGGTGTACCCTGCCTCTTGCCCGAAGTCAGCCGGGATTGGCTCCCCCCCGCATCCCTAAACATGATTAAACGGTAGAAGACGGGTGTAAAGTATGACAGGTCATAATTTTTATGTGTTTATGATTATTTTGATGACGAAAGTCCACGAAATAAGTTACTTCCTGTTTCTATTCATATTATGGCTGCTAAAACAGTCATTCCCTCACAAACCTCTTTTTTTGCTCTCAAAGTTAATAAGACAAAAAATTTTGTTAATAAGAAAAAAAAAAGGTCCTTTTCACAGTGTAACTGCAAAACCAAAAGCCCTCTGTCCTGGAAAATGTAAAGAAACGGCTTTACCTTTGATTCGTATAAAGCGCTGCCCCTGGAGACTCCTTCCAAAAATGTCAAATAAACTTCTCCTCACAGAAAACATCTCAGGGGTTAAGACGTTGGACTACTAATCAGAAGGTCGGGAGTTTAAATCCGAGCACCGCCAAGCTGCCACTGTTGGGCCCTTAACCCTCAACTGCTCGGTTGTATAAACGAGATAAATGTACCGGTAAGTCGTTCTGAATGGGCATCTGCTAAATGATGGTAATGTAATCTAACATTAGAAAGAGTCTGTAGATATAAACTTGTCCTTTTAAGTACATACAGAACTCCTGTCAGAGCTGCTGTTATTGAAAATTAATCAACATTTTCTAAGCAAGCAGATTCGCGATTGTATTGTTCAATAACAGGAACTTATTTTGCGGTTTACAATTTTGCTGTAATTATATTTCTGCAGTAATGGCTGTTTCTCTCACTGTGTTAGCCCTGGAATAATTTGGGGACCTGTCCAGGACGTACCCTGCCTCTCACCCAAAGTCAGCTGGGATTCACTCCCGCTTCCCCATGACCCTGAAAGATGAACGGCATAGATAATGGATGGATGGATGTTTCTAAAATTCCAGAATTGCCTCTATACAACAAGACCATTTGGCACCCAAAAAAACATAGGGCTCCTTCACATCCTAAGTCCTACTTTAACCCAGAGCCACGCTGTAAATTCAGTAGATGACAGTGTACGAATGGGTATAAGATAAAGCCGCAAAAGTGTCACAGTGTTTAAGGCTCGAGGCCTACCGTTTCAACCCCAGTGCCAGCGTTTTGAAGGAGCTCTTCACCAGGCAGATAGCCTCCTGTCTGTAGCCACTCAGAGGAACTGTGTTAATACTGACAATCTCATCACCAACCTGGAGCTGGGCCAATGCTGCTCGGCTTCCCTCTTCCACCTGCACACAGACACACACACACACACACACACACACACACACACACACACACACACACACACAGGTTGGTGATAAAACTGATATGGTAACCACATGCACTGTAAATTGAACTATAGAACTTAAGTGATGTAACAATAGATAGATGTTAATAGATATTTTTTAATCCAGTTATTAAATCAATGCATTTGATTAACCCTGCTCTGGTACCATGGGGTCTATGTGACCCCAGCCCTCTTTGGACCATGGTTTTTTTGGAAACTATCATGATTAGTGCCTGCCACATATTTTCTCGTAAGGCCTTCTTAAGTATGTGACACATGTTCGATAGTTTCAAAGTCTTTCCGCTTTTTTAAAATTTGGGTATATTTTCACTTTGCTATAGTACCTTCAGTGTGACGGGTACTATGGGGTCAATTTGACCCCAAGTGAAAATAAACCTGAATAAAAAATAAGCAGAAAGACGGGTATGTGTCGTCACAGAAGCCAAAAACTGTCAGAAGAACCCCGATGTGAAATATTGTCAGACAGAAACCAGGGCCGAAAGGGAATGGGTGTCAAGCAGACACACCCTTGAAAGCATTTGATTTATTTTTCGATGATGCCATGAGAACAGAGATTGTGACATGGACTAACCAAAAAACTGAAAATGTGAAAACTGGTTACACAAGCAATGCTGGATTTTTGTACCAAAAATGGTACATTTTGTACCAAAAATCCACCCCCAGAGGCCCCCACACCAGCCGCAAGCACCACATAGCGTCATCCAGGACAACGCAAGAGATGCTATATTTGTCCCAGATCAAGGGACAAGAAAACCAAATTAGTTGCGCAACCAATGCCAACAGTAACATTTTTCCCTACAGCCGGGTGAAATAAGCGGAAACTCACACATGAAGCGTTGTGCAACATTATTTGCATTTTATAACACATTGCCATATAATATTATTTCAAGGAAAACAACATATTGTAATAAAGTGGTGTTATTCTGGACATATAGCATGTTTTTCACCAAGAATGTGACTTTTTTCATGGTACTAATTAATTATTTATTAAATAATTATTCTAATTTTTTTTTTTATTTTTTTTTTTTATAAATGATTAATTAAGTGTATTATACATTTATTACACAGAACAGAAGACTGTAATAATCACACTGTCATGGTCAAACCCCCACAGTGTGAAAGCAGAGGAGTTTGTATGGCCACCCAGTATTTGCTTCTAGCATTCTCCTTTTTCTCGTTGGAGAAACCAGAGCTTTAGCTGACTGATGTCTGGTGGAAATTCTGGTCATTGCTGATAAAGTTCCTCTCTGTATTTAAATCTAACCACAATGATGATAACAACCCTTGTTTACAGTATTGCTGTATAATCAGACAGCTAAAACAGCAGAGGTCTATGACAAATTCACAAGACATTAAGTTTACAATATCACAATAAGCACTGACAGTAAACAGTATTAACAGTAACGGTAACAACCCTCAGGTTGCTATTACTTCTTTCCTGAGACAGAAAGAACTGCAACCTGAGTGAAATGGTTAAAAATTCATCACATTGAAACTTTACCCTGCGCAGAGGCCCGTGTTTCACAACGCATGCTCTCATGTGTTTGTGCAGGGAGGTCTCTTTAACCCGCTGATATAAAGCTACACATCACAATCCTATTATAAAGGGCAGCTGTGTTATTGTTCCTATGATTGGGGGGGGGGATTGGTACATTTTATTAAGGCTCCACAATTAATCATACTTTAATCCTAAGCATTATGATTTTCTCCATTAATTAAGAGAAGAATGAAACGCATGTGCTGTAGAAAAATAGCCAACAATGAAGTTCATTATTCTGCCATAACAGCACATCCTGAGCTGTTTTATTCTTCTTATATCGCAGCCAACACTAATAATTCTTTATTTATTAAAAAATGGCACATCACAATTCATATCTGTTAATTCTAGTGTTAAATGTTGGCGAAGATCCACAGTATAGACTGGCTCTAGCCTGGTGTATTCCCACTAATGTTATTCCACCACGACATACACCATGATAAAGCAATTTTGAAGAAGGAAGTGTGTGACATCTGGAAGAGTTTTAACAGACAGGTCTGGATGAATAGATAAGAGATTCCTTAGCTTCATAATTCAACCCTTATTGTTAGTTTTGACAGTGCAACAACCTATGCGACCTAACACACATTTACTTCATTTTTCATTTTGTAATAAAGGTATTCAAACACTCGGAAATAGTTTCACCAAAATACACTAACATGCACTTAATGTAGTAGTAAACTCAAGAGCCATGTCACATTGAAGTTTTCCAGGATATGGAAGTGAACATTTCCAGAGAAAAGTCTAAAATATGTCAGGAATTTTAATTACAACTACCCTGTTTATTTTGCAAGCACTTGCTCCGTAGTGGAAACGGTGGCGGCTCAAACATGATAACTAAACCTGATGGTTTCACCTAGAGCTCAGAAGTCCTTTAAAACTTGTACTAATTCCATGATCATAACAGGACACAGGGATACGATGCAAACTACATCATCACCGTTGCACCGTAATGGATGGACGCACAATCAAAAGCCCACGAACATTGACATGATGAGTGTAATATGAATGTTGTTCGGACTACCTAGAGAAAGTTACACTTTCTATACCAGAGCTAGATTTATCCTCAGGCGTGTACGGGCCTCACCGCGGGCTGATACAAATAATTCAATGTGTCTTTCCAGAATCCCACAAATCACATACATTCCTCGCCAGCTTCTGGCACTGTTGGTATGACCCTCTGTGGCCTTTCACTCTCGATCTCTCTCCAAGAAGACTTTACAGCTAAGAAAGCAGATGTAAGTAAGACTAAAAACCTAGCAAGAAAACACGCAATAAAAAGCACAACTTTTCAGGTCTATATTTAAACACAGGCTGGATCTGAGCTAAACACTTTCCCACTTAGTTCCCATATTAAGGATGTGCCTTTTGTCTAATATTAATACCCGAATATCCTTAATACATAATAGCCAAATATACAATGAACTGCTGTGGAAGGAGGAGAAAGAAAGAGTCATTGGTGTCGGTGCACATATCTATGCTTGACCTGTACAGTATGTAATTAATAGATCACCGTTATTACTTAGTGTGCTGTTAGCACACCATTTACACCACAGCTATTTGACGATTATTAATTTTTTTGAACGTCATACACTTTAAGCATTACTTTAAGTCCTTACAAGACGCTTCATCACATTAATAATTAGAAACTCACAGCCCAATTTAATAGGAACACCTGTACATTCATGCAGTTATCCAATCAGACAATCATGTGGCGGTGGTGTTATTAGTTTGAGATTATGAGAAGCATCCACCGTACAAGTTCCTGTGTAAGTTATTACAGAACCATAATGTCTTAGGACAAGTGCATTAATATAAACACATGGGAGAAGCTTACAGCCGAAGCTATTCTCAGAGCAGCTGTTACCGGAAATTAACCACCTTCTGACAACAGTGTAGTAGAAGAAGAAATATTGCAGTATGACAGTTGCTGTCTATGATGCATAATGCAAATCAATGGATTTGGTTCTATAATACTGACTGGTAGGTTGTGAGTTCCCGGCACAGACAAAAAGCCCTATACTGTTTTGTTCCTGCCTCAGGAGAAGTCATGCTTTTGATCTCTAAAGCCATTCCCGGGATTTTTCCTATAAATATCTTGAAGTCCCAACCTAAAAACATGGACCAGGTGTAAAAGTGGAGGCAGACAAGAGAATCTATTAACTGGAGCCAAAATTCCTCAACTAATATTTACAGTCAGAAAGTCCATGAAGCATGCAATGATAATATGCAGGTCCATCTGCATGTAACTACAGGATGCAGCCTTAAACTACATTAAAAAAAAAAAAGAATTAATCTGACACAGATGCAGTTTCCATGGAGGAAATGCCTGTAGCGGAATGGTCATTTCTAAACCCAGTAGGACATTGTAGTAAGACATGTACAAAAGAATCTTTTACAGGTTTTTAATTGGAATTTAAATATTTAAAGGTATCTCCAATTTCCCTCTTGGTTTTCTGAAAGCATCTATCTGCAGGTCCTTCTCAAAAAATTTGCATATTGTGATAAAGTTCATTATTTTCTGTAATGTACTGATAAACATTAGACTTT
>JAQMCW010154861.1:0-12243 GCA_030068335.1 Chrysichthys cranchii | reverse complement strand
CTGTAGCTGAAGCGCATTTTACACAGTGACGTCGCGAGCCCCACACACAACACTCCCCTCACCCGGGGCTCAGGATCACACACTCTCTCTCAAACCCACACACACACACACACACACACACACACACACACACACACACACCATGGGTAATTTAGAGTAGCCAATCCACATAATTTGCATGTATTTGGACTGTAGGAGGAAACTGGAGAACCCGGAGGAAATCCACACAAGCACCGGGAGAACATGCAAACTCCACACAAAAGGCGCCCAGATCAACAGCAGATCGAACCCAGGATCTTCTTGCTGTGAGACGCCGGTGCTAACCACCACACCACCATGTAGCCCCAGTATGGTATTTAATAGTACACTAATGCTAATATAAACGTATCAAACAGCAAAAAAATTATATATATATATATATACTAAGCCTATAGTTAAATTTTATTATGACATTCTGGTATACAAGTATGATGACTGCATGTTACTGTATTATGGCATCAGAGGCCCCAATTTTCGGTGCCACTGATATAATTCCAAATCTCACACATCTTAACTCTATACGCCAGATGTATCCCGCCGGCGGAATGGAAATGGACTAATCAAAATGCGTTTTTTCCTATGTGGGGTAAATAGTGTTAAACAGAGGGCAACAACCTTACTATTTTTAATGAAATCATGATGTGAGTAACCTGGACAACAGTTTCTCCAGTGATCTGGGTTAGAGGGAGCAGAGTTTAATGCTGTCTGCGGACGCGCTGAAGTTTCCCATGGCAAAGTCGAGGCCGACTCCAACACCGGTCCCAACCCCAAAAGCAGCAAACAGCGGCTGCCTGGATGAGACACCATGGAAAGTGTGCAGGTGGACAAGCACATCGTCAACACCATAGAAGGCCAGAGACTCCTCCTCCTGATTCAGAAACACACCCACCCGGGGGCAGTACGTCACCGAGATCTCCTGCTTCTGATTGGCGTGCATAGCAGCACAACACATGTCTGACAACTCCAAACTCCATGACTGGTTGTTGTAGCCAAGCCCCGCCCTCGCATCCGCACCTTTACGAGGCATGGAGGTGCTGGCCACACCCACCGAAGAGCCCCGTCCGCGCCACTCCACTTCCCAGTAACAGCGGGCGGAGCTGAGTGACTGGAGGCTGAGAATCTGCGTCCAGCTGTCAAAACGCTCAGGGCCATCGGGGTACGACTGGGTGCTGGCGTGCAGTGTGGCTTTAGTGTCATCCTCACTGAGAAGCAATCGCCGGTGAGCAGTGTTGAGGTCAAAGGTCAACTCGCAGGCATCTAATTGAGATACAGGTTTATTTTTTTTATTATTTTTCTGCCATATGTGTTTTTTCCTTAATAGATATATTTTAAAGGATAAATAATCTCAGGTCTAGTGTCATTAACTTGGATTTGTCTTGGACTTATTGGCATTTGTACCTGGACTGGGTCACTATATAGGGTCTTAGTTTTGACTGAACTTTATAAAAATAATGCTTGTGTTTGTGTATGTATCAAGTTAAGTCGAGTGGTAATTCCATCTTCTGGAAAACAAAGACTAATTGGTGCAATACACAACTGAAGCCAACAAGTTCATGGCTTTTGCTCTCAATCTGGAAATACTTTCATTTGGACTCGAATTTGACTTGGCATTGAGTGCCTTAGGATTGGATCATGACTTCATTTTGTCCTGTCCTGGATTTGGACTTGAAAATAGTGATCTTGACTACAGCCCTGCACAAAGGAGTGTACGGAGTGAGTGAATACGAAGTGTTAGTTGTTACACTGATTCACAATTTACACAAACTCCAATTTGAAGGAGCTAAAAAAAAAAAAAAATCCAAGATGAATATCACTCAATATGCTTAGTTGGAAATTAAACAGATGCCTGTAATTTGAAGTGAGTTGCCATTTTGTTATTCACAAAAAAAGTCAGGCAGAAGAAGCTGCATTTTCCCATTATATCTTTTTTAAGCAAAATATCCCACATGGAAATCTAATGTCTCCAGTTAAAGTAGCTCAAAAATAGCAGTGATCCAAAAGCGTGCATGTAATTCTGTGATTTGTTTTTGGACGTGATTAAGGATGAATATTCAAACCTTTTTGTGTAAACCTAAACCCCGAAAATATGTTTGATGTATATGAACGTATAATGTATAAAGGAATGAATATCACTATATATGAATATAGAAGATGGATGTATAACTGGATCAGTGTGTGTGTGTGTGCACTCACACTGCAGGAACTCCTCTCGACTCCTCGGCTGGGGAGCCTGAATGCTGTCAATGTCGATCTCTCTCAAACCAGGGGAAAGATTCTGCGATATTGAAGCTGACAGAAGAAATAAAGGGACACTTTGGGGATATGTATAAGAGTAGATACAGTATTTAAGGGGGATTTTATGCATAGAATGAGTTTGTGGAAATGATGAGGAGATGATAAAGATGCTCACATGGAAAGGCAGGGATGATGGAGGAGTCTGCGGGTGGGGAGTCCAGGAAAAGTCCAGGGTTAACTAAGGAGAGACACAGTCAGACCAAAACATTCGCTAAGTCCATGATTCTCAGGGGTCCATGAAGCATAGCCAGGGGTTCTGAGATTTACAGTGGTGAAAACCGAAACCTGACATTTTCAGTGTTATTATAAGTATAAATAATTAAATAAACGATATCGAAAGACAATTTTACTAAAAAAAAATATCTCTGTTCAAAATGTCTCTCTTTTAAAAAAAATCTGTCTCCAAAATATTATTTATACTATTTTGAATTTTTAATATTTCTGTTTGTAAAATTAGTTTGTTTCTTTGCAAAAAAAAAAAAAAAATCTATACGGTACATTTTTATTTATTTATTTATTTAATTTAACATGATCCCTGTCTTAAAGGTTTGGGAACCCCAAACTAACCATCTAATCCAATTCCTGTGTAGTTTTAGCTCTTTCTTTTCGTTTATGTTTATTATTTAACATCCAATACTGTTCAAAAGTCTTAGGCACCCTACGTTTTAGTCCAATTTTTATATATTATCGTATTTGTGTACGTATTTTTATGACTTCTGTATTACTGAGGCAATAAAGAAAGATTTCATATCTGCAAATATTAACATCCAGCAAAAAAAATATTAAATGTTACAGAAAATATGTAAATTAGTAAAAAAAATAAATAAGTAAAAATAAATAAATAAAAAGCAATACTGTATACTACATGGCACATCGCTTTCATTTTTTCGCAAAAAAAGCATAATGAAGACTGCATCAGTCAACATGTAGCAGATTCTCCATGATGTTCGGTAAAACGTCCCAGCTAATTTCCTTATAAAACTGCAAATCTTACCTGAGAATCCTATTTTTTTTTTTTATAAAAACAAAAAGCTTGACACACCAAATACTCACTTTGTTTACTTTGACTGTTTACTGCTCTTTATAGCATCTTTTTAATAGCATTATTGTTAAATCTACCATTACTTTACAGCATTTCTTTGCACATGCCTAAGACTTTTGCACAGTACTGTATACGCCTCTTCTCTTGTACTTCCCCTCCCTATTTCAACAAAGAAAGCTATTTATATCCATCTGCTTTGCTGCATACTGTCCAAATGTCTGACACGTCAGTATATCTGTATTTATTATCACAAGCTCAAGTTTTACCTTCAGTCTGGTTTCCCCCTGCAGAGAGAAAAAAAATCACTTAGTGTTACATTTCCAAAACAAGACACAAATATGTAAAGCATGCACGCTCCAGGAGATGAGCGTATTGAATAGGCGTGACTTACACTGATCCTCAGGAGACTCTACTTCCTGTTCAATAGGTGTGGCCTGTTTCACTAGAAAACCAGAAAATCAGTGTTTAGCTCTTGCCTGAGTAATCACAAGAAGCTTCAGTTTCATAAGAAGAACTACAAGACATAAACAATGTTATTTATGACACTGATGGAAGGAATCAGAATCAGAAACTGGATTCAGCTTAGGTGTAGACGCAGTTCAGTGGAAATACCTGAATAATAAAGAGAATAAAATGGGCTGTGTGAGCGTTTGTGTGAGTGGCTCAGGGACTATTCCTTCTCTCACCTGACTCTTGTCTCTTCCTCCTGTTTCTTGGTAACAGTGAGCTCAGACTCCAGCGATCAGCTGATTTTACACAACAATGAGGAAACAGAAATGATAAACACCGACATGGAGTCAACAGCACTGTTGTGTGTGTGTGTGTGTGTGTGTGTATGTGAGAGAGAGAGAGAGAGAGAGAGAGAGAGAGAGAGAGAGTAGAGCATCTTACATTGTCTTTCTTGCTGCTGTCTGGCTGTTCCCATCTGCTGTGTCCTGGGACCATCTGCATTAGCTAACAGAGAGAGGTTAAATATGTGTAAAGGAAACGAAGAATAATCAGCCCCTGATCTCTGTGGTAAGATATTGTGTACCTGTCTCTCTCTGCTCTTTCCTCTCTCTGCCTCTGATGGACCTGATGGAACTTAAGCTCCAGCTGTCAGCTGAAAGACAAGTGGAGTGTTAAAACGTGTGTGTGTGCGTGTGTGTGTGCACCAGGACTGCATGCGATCTACTGCTAAAGCCTGTAGACCTACATCTGGTCCCATTCCCATACACGATATGGCCAAAAGTTTGTGGACTCCTTACCATCCCACCCCTATGTGGTTCTTCAAAGTTAAACAAAGTTGGAAGCACACAATTGTATAGAATGTGTCTGTGAGCTATAGCACTATAATTTCCCTTTATTGAAATGCAAATGGCCCAAACCTGCTCCAGCATGACAACGCCGCTGTGCATCCAGCCACCTCCATGAAACCATTGAGACTAGAGTACTGAGCACCTCAGGGATGAACTGGAACATTCAGTAATGAACTTGTAGCTAAACGAACACAAATCCCCACAGCCACGCTCCAAAATCTTGTGGAAAGCCTTCCCAAAGGAGTGAAGCTTATTATAACAGCAAAAGTGGGAATACATCTGGAATTGGATGCTTAACAAACACATAAGTGATAGTCCCATGACTACAAACCTTTGGCACACCATATGGCGTATGCTTGGTCCTGTTTCTATCTCAACCTGAACATCTGTTCCTCTCCTCATATGTCTACCATATACATCTGTACATTTGGTCCCTTTCCTAAACCCTAGTTTCTGTCTCTGCATGTCTGTCCGTGCGCCTCTTCCGAGTCCTTTACGTCTGTTTCACTATACATGTGTGCGTCTCATTACATGTGTTCTTATACATGTTTTTCTGGTTCCCAGCTCCTATAATGCCTGTTCCTCTTCCTGCCTATCTGTGTCCCTTACAGTCAAGCAAAAACTCAACAACCTTCAAAATGAAGCAGGTAAAAAAGTGGACAGTCCGTGGATCCATATGTACAAACATGTACATACACGAATACAGCAAAGAGACGCGACTTATTAAAGCACAAGTGCTGTTTCAGTTTATAGAATCTGCAGCCTTTTATTCTTGTATTACATGAGCTAGCCGGGCACGTCAGCATGGCGATATAGTTTTATACACTAGGAGGAATTCCTCCTGTGGTAATAGACAAAGGTCATATTCATACCACACGGATACATGCGTCAGGCTGAATACATCTTCAGGTTTTAGGCTCATTGAAATGAAAAACCTAAATGCATTTAAAGAACCTGAATCTATGTTTATCTTCTTGCTTCATGTCTCTGGTTCATGAATCTTAAGGAAGAAATGAGTCATTATTTGTATAAATTGTACAAACGTGATTACGTTTAACCCACTCAGTGGTGTTCTAGAGCTTACATTGCCTCTCTGGTTGCTGTCTGGTCATCCCGGTCTCCTGCGTTCTCGGAGGACTTGACACTTCTCCATTAGTAGCTAAGAGAGAGCAGGAGATAGATCAACACAGAGCTAGACAGAAGATAATCACATGTGAGTGACAAACAGATCAATTAGACAGTGTTAAGATACCACACCCACCTGTCTCTCTCTCTTCTCTCCTCGATCTGCCCCTGGACCTGACAGAACTTAAGCTCCAGTTGTTGGCTGTGAGGAACAAAAGAGAGACGTGAAGTAAGTAATAAGTAATGTATACTAGTGATCATCACACATGAAACACACCACAGCACAGTATAGTGTGACACAGTGAAATTACTTCTCTGCATGTAACCCATTCACCAAGTGAAGCAGGGGGCAGCCGAACAGCACAGCACCCAGGGAGCAGTGCTCAGGGACGGTACCTCACTCAGGGTACCTCAGTGTATCTTGTTGGTCCTGGGCCTTGAACCCACAACCTTCCAATTGAAGAGCCAACGCCCTGACAGCTAAGCTACCACTGCCCCAATTTTTTTTTTCCCCTTCCAGTCCTACAGCATCCGCTTCAGCCCTCTGTAAATAGCCAGAAAGCCAAGAAGCGATGCATCCCCTCTCAGCCACCTAGTCTTAGCCAAAAGGCCGACAAGTGTGTGTGTGTGAATGCTTGTAAATTATTGCGAGCAAGATCTGGGCCTGAGCCTACCAGTGTATTTGTAGTACTTAATCGAAAATATTCATGAGCATCTACTATACGCTGGGCACCATTTTCTATGTGTGTGTGTGCGCGTGTGTGTGTGTGAAATTTACCTGGCTCCTGGTTTTCTCTCCCCTGTGTTGGCTGCCGTACAGAGCGCATACTCCAAGTGTCAGCTAATGAGGCAGAAAACAACATGAAATCTATTTTAACGTGTAACGTTGCAACACACACACACACACACACACACACACACACACACACACACACACACACACGCACTGTATTAAGAACACAACCTGCTTTGTCAACTAAACTGTCAGCTTTTGCCCTTATTGTGTAGATTGCATTTCAGTGTGGCACGACTGCAACACGGTCATGAATTGAAATAAAACTCATATCACACATAAGGTGTATATTTAATTCTTAAAAGCAGCAAAATCCTGCTGATTGTTTTTTGTTTTAATGAACATCAGTGTAAGGACACAGCAGTTGAGGTTTTGCTTTTTAGAGTGTATGTCACTAATCAGCAGCAATGCCATTTGTGTATTGTATTTCATGTTTTTTTTCCCCCTGGACCAGATTAATGGCTTAACCTCTGCTGATAATAAAAAGGAAATGCAAATTTCAACCTGGGGTCCGATCGTTTAAAATGCCCAAAAAACAAAAAAACAAAAAAAAAAACCCTTTTTCTTTCACGATCTTACCCTCGCTATTATTTGTGCTTCTGCTTTGTCTGCCTTGAGATCTCGGTGAGTTTTGAATCTCCCTCTCTGTAGACAAAATACATGTGAAAACAAATATAAAATTAATATTGAATAAAATATGTACCATATTCTATATGTACTTGTAGACTATTCAGCCAATAAGAGGAATCAATACAAATGACAGAAAATAAAAACACCTAAAAACATTAATGCACATGATTCATTTGATGGATTTAGGTGTGTAGGCTTTATGGTCTGGTAAATCCAGTGTGTATTGTTACTGTACATGGAGGTATGATTAGATCACCTTGCTCCCTCTCCTCTCTCCTCTGCCTCTCACTTGGTCTCAGAGAGTTCATACTCCGGTTATTAGCTAAGACAAAACACACAATTAAATTTCCGCTTATATATTATACCTAAAAAAAAGGCACTTAAAAAAATTTAGCCAGTCAGTGATGATCAGCTTGTCTGGATTTGGCTTGCACAATGCAATACAAATCGAAATAGAAATAAAAGGAATATTGTAATTACTGTTAATTACTATTAATTATACAAAGAATTAAATTAAAAATAATTCATTAGTATGAATTTGAAATATGAATCTTTTCACTATTTTACTTTTTAAAGACCTTTCTCCAAAAGAGAAAAGTAAGGAACATGTTTCGATTTTATGTTGTCACGTGCAGTCAAGTGCATGAGTGCAGTCAAGATTTGCATACTCTGTAGGAACGCTGATAATCTACAGAAGATATGCTCAGTAAAACAATAACAGTTCAAAATGATAAATAATGTGAAAACAGGATTAGTGTGCTGTTTACATACAAATTGCAGCATATTTCTGTTAAATCCACTTTGATTTGGAAGTTGGACAATTTAGTTTTACCTCTTTATTCATAGATATATTATAAAAATAAAGCTACCTAGATTTGTTTTTTGCATAGTCCTGTCAATCTTCTATGAAGGATTAGAGATAATACAATATTAAACATGCATTCATGCATGTGTGTGTGTGTGCGTGTGTGTGTCCAGTGTCCCCGAAATGTGATAAAAACCTGTTATTTTTGCCTACATTTTTCTTGTCTCCACAAGGGAAAACTCAATTTTACAAAAATCTGTGAAAACAATCAAAAATCTGAAATGGCCAAAAGCCTTGAGTTTTGTTTGGTTACTTATGGTTAATTGTTAGGGTTGGGTAAGGGTGAGGGTTGGGTAAGGGTTAGGGCTATGTCTTTAGAAATGATTGGGGGGTCCTTACAAAGACAAATACAAATGTGTGTGTGTGTGTGTGTGTGTGTGTGTGTGTGTGTGTGTGTGTGTGTGTGTGTGTCCTACCTGGCTCTCGCTCCTCTCTGTTCTCACTCCTCCTCGCACTTGGTCTTGGGGAGTTTCTTCCTCTATCAACTACCACAAGGACAAAACATCTTTAATAAAACATCTCCCCCATATGCAACTCAGCATGTGCCGATACTGTGACACTTTACATGATATGATATTCGTCATGTACGATCAATCACCAGTCTATCGCAGACTAACAATCAAACATTCACCCTGTAGGCAATTTAGAGCAGCCAGCTGACCTAATCTGCAGCGTGAGGCAAAAGTGGTAACCACTGCACCACCGTGCCACCTAATCTAATCTAATCTAATCTAATCTAATCTAATCTAATCTGATCTGATCTAATCTAATCTAATCTAATCTAATCTAATCTAATCTGATCTGATCTAATCTAATCTGACCTGATTTGACGTGATGTGATCTGAAAATGTCAAGTGGACAACATACTAGTGACAACATACATTTAAACATTAATTACATTACATTACATTACCGTCATTTGGCAGACGCCCTTATCCAGAGCGACTTACATTTTTATCTCATTTTACAACTGAGCATTTTTTTTTTTTTTTTTTTTTTTAGGTTAAGGGCCTTGCTCAAGGGCCCAGCAGTGGCAGCTTGGCGGTGCCTTCTGATGAGTAGTCCAACGCCTTCATTAATTCATTCATAATTAAACATATTATTGAAAACAAGAACAGCTATGAATTTACTGCATTTTGAAACATTCCATCATGACGATATTTTCGGATATGATTAAAAAGTAGATTATTGTGAAATTGATTCCTCCTCAGTCAGTGCTTTATGCATGGTAGTGGATCTCAAGAACACTCAATGCAAGGCTTTTATGGGTTCATTGGATCATTGTAGGACACCTTGCACGTACACACATGCACGCACACACACACACACACACACACACACTTGACCACAGAATACACACCTAGGGGAAATTTAGGGTTTAACATGATATTGGGAAGTGGGCGAAAACCGAGGAGAACTTCCACACAGACAGTGACCCCAGCCCTGATGTTGTAAGATTAAAACTTTTAACTGACATGCAAACGTGCCCTCTCCTGCGCTCTCTCTCACCCTGACACACACCACCAGACTCATTTTGTGGCTAATTTCACCTCTTAATATGCTATAGATGCTCTACAAGTCAGACAGCCAGAGATTTATAATCAATTCGGACATACAGATGTATAAATCCTGGAGACATACAGGCAGAAACACAGTGTTAGAGAAACACAGGTTTAGAGGAAGAAACTGAATTAGCGATAGGTTTAGAGACGTGATCACAGTTTAGATACGGACAGATTTGGACTGGCTAACGGCAAACACTAAAATAAAAAAGGAGGAGAACTATTACCTGGGCCCCGGGCACTCACAGAGGGCAGTGGAGGGGGACCTGCTATACACACACACACACACACACACACACACACACACACACACACACACACACACACACACACACCCAAATAAGATAAATGAGAAAGGTGTAGAAATAAAACAGAAGGAGAAAATTCAAATATTATTAAATATACATGCAGATGATACCTTGTGTGCGACTGCTTGATGTTTTGCCTCCGATTCCAGAAAACACTGACAGACACGGATAGAAAACATTTTTAGGGTTTTATGTTTAAATAGTTATATCAATATTAACAGTAAGGAGAATGCTATTTTTTTGCACTTGGTTGCACTCTGTTTACTGCACTGATGCGACTCATCATATTTTTGCGGTGTACAACTGTCCTATCTGTCTGCCTGTCTGTCTGTTAATCAGTATTGGATCTTACTCACATTTTAAAATGGCAGGCTTCTGTGCACTCTGTCGGTCAATCACCGTGTAGGGCATTGTGCTGTACACTGTAGGAAAACCAGTTTAGAGCATTAGGGTTTGCACAGCAGCATGTGGGACTGTGTGCTTGAGAAAGGATGTGGACAATAATATATCATCGATATGAATACAAAGTACTTTATTAATCCTGATGGAAATTCGACTGTCACAAGAGCACCGTGCAGCAGAACTCAAGCTCAACAATAAAGTGAAATAATCTGTATTATGAGATCTGAAATGATCTCATCTCATGGTATATGGTTCAGTATACAGTTTCCCAATCAACAAACTAAATAAATTGCCGCTGATGAGATTATCAAGATAAAAAAACACCAGCTTTTCTCTTAGATAAAGGCAAAGGTCTAAAGGGGGGTCAAGTTTATGGAGAGTTTCTTCTACTATGGCTCCTCTCATGCTCCAGGTTTGCCTGATTCATCCTTATACTCTACTTCTGCATGTTCTGCTGCTGTAAAATTTCCTCCGTATGGAATATTTGCTCTTCCCAAAAACAACCTATGCCCTCACCTCAGTTTTTTCAGGTTTTATTCTCACTTGGAAACTGTAGATTTGTATCGAAATGCTGCTGCTGTATGCATAAAGACTGCTCTGTGCTCATCCCAGGACTCTTATTCACAATCTGATCAACCTGAACATTCTTTCAACACACCTAGTACAGTTTCTCTTTACTCTTCTATACCTGAATACAATAATGATTTTATAATCCCACTATCTGGTGTTACCTAGTATAGAATTGGTTCCATTTCGGGTCTGATTCCTTTCAAGGTTTGTATAAAGGTTAAGGCTTCTTCTTCATGTCATCTCAGGGAGTTTTTTCTTGCCATCTTGGTGTCTGGATTATTTGTTAGGGACCTAAATCTAAATCTAGATTTCCACATATATATATATCTTGAACATGTCTATTTCAACATTAAGGGAATATGCATATTTACTGTATATACGTGCACCAATTTATTATTCATATTGGCCTATTAACATGTAGCTAGTCACTGTGCGTCACTATGGAATTATCTTGTGTTTCATAAACAGCAAAAAGTTCTTGATGCATGCAGCATTCGAGCCTGACTGCATGTAGCATATACAGTATACTGTATGTATTTGTGTTTGTGTGCGAATGTGTTCCTTACCTGTCTTGTTAATTTTATCCAGCTCCTGGTTGCACACGTTCTCCACTTTCTCCCTGAGATCCAAAACGATAGTTCGTACAGGATCAAACGAGGTGTCCAGATTCACTGTGAAACTGCCGAGCTCACTGAGCTCCGGAGAGCAAAGACAGTGATATGTCTGGTGAAAACAGAAGGAGAAAAATCAAGCAGGGAACAGAGATATTTAGATTTCTTTTACATTTTGGTCTACTATCAAAAATGTAATTAAAAATATAAATATAAATAAATAAATAAATAAACAAACAAACAAACAAACAAATATATATATATATATATATAATTATTTAATTAGCACTTTTGAAAAAATAATTGCAATTATTATTTATTATACAGGTAGTCCTCCAGTTACGATGGGACTGGTTACACCCATTGTAAGTGGAAAATATGGTAAGTCGAACAACTACTTAGCCTAGCTTAGGTATCTCAGCCTAGCTTATCCTAGTTTATGTAACCAGGTTGAAATTATATGTTCATAATTTATTGTTTTTCCTGTTTGTTTGAAATTTCAACATCTCAAATGTTCTTATTTAATTTAATTAGTTAAAATATTTTGTTTTCAGACCACAGTCCCATTTAAGAAAAAAGTGCAATTTGAAAGTGTCTGTATTCTGGGTACTGTCGCTTTAAGACTGATGTCTTTATGCCGTTGTTTACTTCCTGAAGGGGAAGAGGTGAGTGTGAGAGAGGCTGCTCGTGATGAAAATGAATA